>JAODAL010009565.1:0-110005 GCA_025379985.1 Phyllomedusa bahiana | reverse complement strand
ACCCCCCGCAGGGGTAAATAAATCCTCAGTCCCATGGGTTTATGGTATATTAGCCCCTTGGTATGTATAAGTTCCATTAGAAGATAGACATATAGGTACCTTTGGTAGATAGGTATATAGGACAACCCAGTATGTAGACAGGTATATATGGCCCTCTGTAGGTAATTTATATAGTCCCCCACAGTAGAAAAGGTAGGAATAAAGTTTCCCTTAGTAGGTAAGTTTATAGACACCCCCCCCCCCCAAAAAAAAAAAAAAGTAGTCAGGTAGGTATATAGGGCAGCACAGTCAGTAAGTAGTTATATAGGTCCCCAACTAGGTAAGTAGGTATACATGGTTCCCATGTAAGTAGGTATATAGCTAATTTTAGTAGCTAAGAAGATATATAGAACTGCCCGTAGGTAGATAAATAGGTTGCTTCGGTAGGTAGGTATCTAGGTTATCCCAGTAGAAAGGTAGTTATATAGGTTCCATAGTAGATTGGTAGGTGTATAGGGCCACCAGTAGGTTGGAAGGTATATAGGGTCCCCCAGGAAGTGCATAGGTGTAAAGAGCCCCTAGTAAGTTGATAGTTGTATAGGGTTCCCCTAATAGGTTGGTAGGTATATTGATTCACTTGTAGGTAGTTATATAGGTCCCCCCAGGTAGGTTGATAGATATAAAGATCACCCAGTTGGTTGGTAGGTATATTGGTCCCACAGTAAGTTGATAGTTATATAGAGTTGCCCAGTAGGTTGGTAGTTCTCCCAGTATGTTGATAGATATACAGGTTCCTTCAGGAGGTTGGTTGTTATATAGGATTCCACTGTAGGTAGGTAGTTATACATGGTCCACCAGTAGGTTATAGGTATATAGGAACCCTCGGTATGTAGGTAGGTGTATATGTCCTCCAGTAGGTATAAGTATTTAGGGCCCCCAGTATGTAGGTGGGTACAGTATATATATCCTCCAAGTTGATATAGTTATAGGTTTCCTCCCAGTATGTAGGTAGGTATGTATGTCAACCCATAGGTGCAGGTATAGAGGTTTCCCCTCAATATATAGGTAGGTCTATAGGCTTCAATTAAAAATTAAAATAAATAATAATAACTCTCTCCATTCCCTTGACAAAGGACCATTTGGAATCTGTATTCCCCCACAGGCGAAGTAACGTCATCATGCTGTTCAAGCTGACTGTACTGTATATGACCCAACAGAGAAAAGTTTTCAGCTCACCGCTCACATATGGACTGCACGGACCCTCCAGGCAGGGAGGAAAGAACGTAGCAGAGAGAAACAGAAATGTCCAGCAATCCAATGGCCAAAATAAAATGGAAGAAACTTTATTACCGATCTTTAAAACGAAGGACAAGCAAGCACAGGCATAGTAAAAGTGGCGACGCGTTTCGGGGTATCACCCCTTCATCATGGCCCATTACACTGGATACAGAAAGATCTTATATAGGAATGATAATTATAGCAATATAGCAGCTCACCTGTGTAGAGCATCCGCGCCTGCCATGAGAAAAGCCAACCGCACATCCGGTCATACCGACAGCCACACAGAACGCCGGCGCCTGCGCAGAGCCCAGTCACACCGCGCGCTCCCCGCGCATGCGCGGAAGCGCCCGAAGTCCCAGCTCGCGAGACTGAACCAGCGCTCATGCCGGCAGCGGGACCTGGGGGCGGTGACATGTCTCAATAAACAGACAAACAAATAACCACACCGATGCATGCTAAAATTTAAAAACATTACCTAAAAAAGAAGAAATACACTGATAACAACAATAGAGAAAAGTAAACGACACTAAGACAAAAGCTCAAAATATAGAAATCATAACATGAGCACAGATGGAAATACTAATCAATAATGGTATAATATATCGTTATGAATATTTAACCCATTGGGCGAAAGAGTATTGAGAGTCACCATCCAAAATGTTTCGCGATTGCGTAATTGATAAATGAGATCTCCTCCACGTTTCTTGGATAATACTTTTTCTATGGCAAATGCCCTAAAAGATTTTATATTGGATTGGTGTATATTTATGAAGTGTCGAGCAACACTTGAGATATTGCGAACACCTGGATTCTGGATGTAGTTCAGGTGTTCGCATACCCGTGTCTTAAATTTTCGAGTAGTCGACCCTACATAATACAAATGGCAGTGTGTGCACTCAATAATGTACACTACAAATGCTGAGTTACAATTCAGGAATTGTTTGATCTTAAACTGGCGTCCCTGCAATCCAAACTCTTTTGTAACCTTAGAAAACATACATGTTTTTAATGTGTATGCACCACACTTGTAATAACCCTTGTGTCTCAGCCAATTACCATCCGATATGGACGTAGAACTAAATAGATTAGGACTAATGGAATCTCCAATGGTACATGACTTTTTGGCAACTATTCTACAGCCCTGAGATAAGATGTGCTTCAACATGTCATCCTCGTATAATATTGGTAGATATTTTTGTACAATCTTCTGAATCTCTGGGAAACGAACGTTATACTCTACTGCCAAAGTAGGAATATTAAAATTACTTACAACACGCTGTTGTGGATGAAGCAGGAGATTACGATCTTTTTTATTTACAATATTCTGGGCACGGTTAATGACCCAACGGGGATATCCGCGGGCAAGCAAACGTTGACAGATATTATCTGACTCAGCCAAAAAACTTTCATGTGAGGAACAATTTCGTTTGGCTCGTGTCAGTTCCCCGATTGGTATGGATAAGCGCGTATGCTTGGGATGATGACTGCGATAGTGCAGTATCGTATTACCGCTAATGGATTTACGGAAAGTTTGAGTTTGGACCTGTTCCCCAGGGACCCCTCTAAGTACTAGATCCAAAAAAGAAATAACAGAATCATGGAAGTGAGTCGTAAATTTCAGATTCAAGGGATTATTATTAAGAAATTCGACAAAGGAAGCAGCCCCATCAGATGACCCCTGCCATACAAACAACATGTCATCTATGTATCTCCCATACCACTGGACGTCTGAAATGAATGAATTAGTGTCTGAAAAAATATACATAAATTCAAACCAAGCCATAACTAAATTGGCTAAAGAAGGAGAAAATTTGGCACCCATAGAAACACCACACAGTTGTAAATAAAATGTGTTATCGAAAAGAAAAAAGTTGTGGGTCATAAGAAAAGTAACAGTCATCAACAAAAATTGTTGTAAATCTGATGAAAAATTACTATATTCAAAAAAATGAAATTGGAGAGCCAAAAGAGCGACGTCCAGTGGTATGGAAGTATACAAAGACTCAACATCACATGATATCCATGAAAACTGGGACTGCCACACCATGTTTTCCATGTTCTGAAGAACATCCCTAGTATCTTTAAGATACCCAGGGATACGACACACCAGAGGCTGTAGATGGGAGTCCAGCCATTCACAAAGTGGTTCCAAAAGAGATCCAATGCCCGAGACAATGGGTCTCATTGGCGGTGGGTCTAATTTTTTATGAACCTTGGGTAGCCCATAGATGATTGGGACAATAGGGTCTGTAACATACAGACGTTCTACTGTATTTGAAGAAATTAAACCCAAGGCTTGACCTTCCTGTAACAGAGAATGCAACTGTTGCTGAAACAATAAAGTTGGATTAGTGCATAAACCTCGATACGTGTTGGTGTCCGAGAGCAACGACAACATTTGATTATGATATAACGTTTTAGGCATAACCACTATGGACCCTCCCTTGTCAGCCTGTTTGTAAATAAGCTGGGACAAATTCTGGAGCTCAATCATGGCTTTCCTGTCCCTAGCAGAAAAGTTGGAGGGAACCCCTGCAGGTGACTGCTGTAATGCAGATAAATCCTGTAACACCAATGACTGAAATGTATTCATACAGTCACTGCGTGATTGTAAAGGATAATATTGTGGATTTTTACCTTTGAATGGAAAAGGAGAAACTCGGGATGTATCGAGTCGGTTGCCCTCAGACGGCAACTGCTGTAAAGAGAGCAAAGAAGTTTGTTCACAAAAATTCTTGCCAGAAAAATCATTAACATTAGTATCAACAGCATGTATCACAGCCGAATCGTCCGTGTTAAAAAAGTGTTTTCTAACTGTAAGATCCCTCACAAATTTGGTTATACTCCTAACTACGGAAAATAGATGAAAAGGCTGTTGGATAGCAAAGTTCAATCCCAATTTGAGAACTTTTTGTTGATCCGGTGTTAAAGTTACATCTGACAAATTGATGATGTCAATGTTAGCCTTGGTAACTATCTGTTGGTCCTTGTCTTTTTCCTGGCATCGCTTGGTGTGCTTCCTGCCGCCCCTCCTGGATGATCGTTTTTTGGCAAGGAATTTGATGAAGAGCCGTGTGAGACATTTGTATCATTCGAAGTAGTACTGGCACTATCATCAGATGTTTCACCTAAGTCAGAGGACTCAGAGTCAAAACTGACTTTTTTGTTTCTCCTTATATACCTCCTAGAGGAACGACCATTGTTCCGTAAGATGGATTTAGGAAATTCCGAAGAGAAGCGCTTATTAGACCAACTGTAGACCCGGTCATTTTCGTAGTCTGCAATGTCCCTTTGAAACTTTTTCTTTTTCGTTTCCCTTATGGCAGACTCCAAACTAGACAGTGTGCTTTGAATGCGGTCGAATTCTTTAATGTATACTGTACTGTATACTTCAGTGGGCTGCAAGCCTACTCGTGACCCACTGTTGTACTTAGCGGGGCAAAGAGCTCTTACTCCCTCCTCCGCGATAGCCTTCAAGTATATATGCATGGATGCATATATAGCTGAAAAGATTGCTTGCGATCCAGGCCCATGGCAGCGGCTGGGAACCCAGTGATGGACTGACATCTGCCCTGCAGATTGGGGGAGTGGTACACACCCATGGTCAGCATGTATGGGTGTACATGATCTGTGAGAATGGATTTATACCAAAATCAGTTGAAAATACCTTTCACATGGATGAGTGGGCATGGAGAATGCCACCAAAAAATTCCACAGAACATAATACTGCCACCACCAGCTTGGGGTTGAAATGGTTGCAGGGTGTTAGTTCTCTTATGTTTCTCACCTAACACCATAACATCTGTACCATGAAGAGCAAAATGTAATTCACTGGAGAAGGCAACCCTTTGCCAGTCAGTGGTCCAGGTCCAATTCTGATAATGCTGTGAAAATTAAAGCCTTTTCTGCCAATGCAACTTTGTTAGATAGTTATATAGTTACATAGTTAGTAAGGTTGAAAGAAGACACGTGCCCATCAAGTTCAACCAAGGGTGGGGAAAATGTGGGTGAAGGGAGAGGGACAAGGACATGGAAATCTCCAAAGGAGCATTTTATGCCATCTACAATATATGAAAAAACTTTGAGATTCTTGGTCCGCATGTTTTTGGCCAAAAAATGCTCAAGCCACCCCCGGCTTACAACGGATCTCAGTTGGGTGGTCCTACTCTAAATTAATCTCTCACCTGGGTCAACTTCAGACCTCTCCTGTGCCAAACGGCTCAAAAATGCAGAGAGAAAAAATAAAAAAAGCACCAACCTCTCAAAGCATTTGTGCATTGATATAACAGCCTGTGGAGGTGGGCGGTGCAGGAAAACCAAAAAGGAGGTATCTACTTCTCCTTATATAGTTTAAAAGCAAAAATATGTTCCAAATACAAGTATAGTCCTTGCACAGAAAAACATTTCTGAAAAAAACAATGCAATACTGGGTGCCACTGGGCATGGGCTGCGGCACATTTACATATGTCCACAGTCCAATACCCAGTGGCACACCACTGCAAAAAGGGGAAAAAAACACATGGAAATCTCCCAAAGGAGCATTTATGCTATCTACAATATATTTGTTTGCCCTTTTTGCAGTGGTGGTGCCCCTGGTATGGACTGTGGACATATGTATATGTGCCGCAGCCATGCCAGTGGCACCCAGGTTCGCAGTGTTTTTTTTCAGAAATGTTTTTCTGTGCAGGACTATACGTTGTATTTGGCACATATTTGCCTTTTATCTATATAAGGAGAAGTAGATACCTCCATTTTGGTTTCCTGCACCGCCCACCTCCACAGGCTGTTATATCAATGCACTATGCTTTGAGAGGTTGGTGCTTTTTTATTTTTCTCTCTGCATTTTGGAGGCCGTTTGGCACAGTGAGAGGTCTGAAGTTGACCCAGGTGAGAGATAATATAGAGTAGGACCACCCAACTGAGATCCCGTTGTATGCCGGGGGTGGCTTGAGCATTTTTTGGCCAAAAATATGCGGACCAAGAATCTCAAAGTTTTTTCATATATTTCAGATAGCATAAAATGTTCCTTTGAAGATTTCCATGTGTTTTTTTTTGCCCTTTTTGCAGTGGTGTGCCACTGGTATTGGACTGTGGACATATGTATATGTGCCGCAGCCATGCCAGTGGCACCCAGTATTGCATTGTTTTTTTCAGAAATGTTTTTCTGTGCAGGACTATACGTTGTATTTGGAACATATTTGCTTTTAAACTATATAAGGAGAAGTAGATACCTCCATTTTGGTTTCCTGCACCCGCCCACCTCCACAGGCTGTTATATCAATGCACTATGCTTTGAGAGGTTGGTGCTTTTTTTATTTTTCTCTCTGCATTTTGGATGCCGTTTGGCACAGTGAGAGGTCTGAAGTTGAGCCAGGTGAGAGATAATATAGAGTAGGACCACCCAACTGAGATCCCGTTGTAAGCCGGGGGTGGCTTGAGCATTTTTTGGCCAAAAACATGCGGACCAAGAATCTCAAAGTTTTTTCATATATTGTAGATAGGACAAGGACATGGTCACCACTGGTCAGTGCCCTGGAACCCGCAAGGCAAGAACCAATCTGCTCCAGTGGAGACCCTATCTCTGACCCCAGAGCCTCCACCAGCCAGGATCCCGGATTTTACATAGCTACGTATGCATTAATATTCTTTAGTTCAGGTAGGTATCTAAGCCTTTCTTGAAACTCTCTACAGTTCCTGCTATGACCAGCTCCTCAGGCAGGCTATTCCACGGATTCACAGTTCTTACAGTGAAGAACGCCGTTTTCCTCTGGAGATTGAATCCTTTTTTCTCTAGTCGAAGGGAATGTCCCCTTGTCTTTTGAGGGGGCTTCACTTGAAATAATTTTTCCCCATACTTTTTGTAGGGAACATTTATATAAATTAATCATGTCCCCCCAAAGCCGTCTTTTCTCAAGACTAAATAAGTTCAATTCTACTAACCTCTCCTCATAACTAAGATGCTCCATTCCCCTTATAAGTTTGGTTGCTCGTCTTTGTACTCTCTCTAGCTCCATTACATCTCTTCTATAAACTGGGGCCCAGAACTGAACAGCATATTCTAAGTGAGGTTGCATCAATGCTTTGTACAGCAGTAGAATTACATCCTTGTCCCTCGAGTCCATGCCTCTTTTAATACATGCCAATATCTTACTTGCCCTTGAGGCAGCTGATTGACATTGCGTGCTGTTCTGTAGTCTACGATCTACAAGAACGCCCAGATCTTTCTCAACAATTGATTCTCCAAGTTTTTCTCCCCCTAAGACATATGATGCCTGTAGATTATTTTTTACCCAGATGCAGAACCTTACATTTATCCACATTGAACCCCATTTGCCAAGTGGATGCCCAAGCACTCAGTGTGTCCAGGTCTGCTTGCAATTTATGAGTATATTCCATAGATTGCACTACCCTGCATACCCTGCAAAAATCGAAACCATGCTATTGATCCCTTCCACTATATCGTTAATAAATACAGTAAATAAGAGAGGACCCAATACTGAGCCCTGCGGCACACCACTCACAACCGGGGACCACTCAGAGTAGGAGTCATTTACCACCACTCTCTGAGTACGATCCAACAGACAGTTTTTAATCCAATTACACTCTGTTATCTCTAACCCAATGTATTCTAATTTACCTAACAAACGCTTGTGCGGGACAGTGTCAAATGCCTTTGCAAAGTCTAAAAACACAATATCCACAGCTGCCCCGCTATCCAGACTTCTACTCACCTCTTCATAAAAACAGATCAGATCCTTAGTAAATCCATGCTGGCAATCACTAATAATATTGTATTTGTCGACATACTCCTGTATATAGTCCATTATGAGCCCCTCAAACATTTTTCCCACAACAGATGTTAAACAAGTGGAGGTTAGTGGAGGTGCAGTGACCATCCATCTGCTGTGATACTCTATACACAGTAGGGTTCATTGAACTGTTGTTTTAGACTCAAGTCAGCCAAGTTCATTTTAGTGGTGAGCTGCTCGACTATAGCGTGTCAGTCTGACCTCGCACTCCTTCATAGCTGATGATCACCACTCACATCATATCACTTATTTCTAATGGTGCCGTTTGTCTACACATGATCGAAATTGTATCCATTCTTAAGAAAAAATAAATAAGCAATGTGAAAAATCCAAAACCAGAAACAACAAAATAAAGGGATATTACAATAAAACTTGACTTTTAACAACACAGCTTATACATCTACTAATGCCTTTTGGATATCAGACTGACGGCTTGACATTTGTGACTTCAGGTGCTCGTCTATGAGTCTATCTTTTCTATCATTTTTTATTTTATTATTAAAAGTTAAGTTTTATTGTAATATACCTTACTTTTGTTTTATCCATTCTTCTTCTGAATTGCAGCTACCCAATTGGCTAACTGGGTTTGGGGCAGATAGTATAAAGTGCTTGGCACTTCAATTGAAGTAAGATCTCTTTTTATTTTAACTTCAAAGATCAAATACATAACATGGTTACTATGACACATGAGAAAATGCTTGATGTCGAATGTTTCTCCATAAGGTGTCAAATAAATTTTTTTTCCACATTGAATATTTGGTAAGGAGAGACATTGTGGTCTTACACATTTCAACATAAAACAGCCTTTGTTATTATTTCCAATAGAATTCTTTTTTTTATTTATTTTTGACTTCTTAACTGACTTGAGGCTACTAGCTGTTTTAATGTGATTGCTCGATGGAGTACTATGGATGGATTCTTTGGGATTTTCTCTCCTAAGTAGGGATTGTTTTTCAAAATGTGCCAATATTCGCTCAATGCATCTCTAATTTGTTTATGGGATGTATTGTACTTGGTTATATAATTATGAGACCACCTCTTCTTACTAGAAGGGTTATCACTACTTATTATTTTTTTGTTGGCACTAAGACATTGTTTCTGGGTGAGAGACTTACTTTTTATGAACGCTTCCTCAATTAATTTTTTGGGGAATTTTTTTCTCCTGCAGTTGACCAGCTATAATGCCTACTTGTTCCCTATAGTCCTCATCCTAAGTACAGTTCTTGCACATTCTGCACAACTGTCCAAAAGGGATGTTATTGTTTTATTTCTTAAAATTTGAACTATAATAGTCAAGATAACTGTTTGAATAGACCTTCCAGAATTTTCTTTTCTAATGTACAGATTCAAGAATTACATTTTTTGAGGATTGATTTAATGGTATATATACTGTGTGTATGTATATATATATATATATATATATATATATATATATATATATATATATATAATATATACTGTATAATATAAATATATATATATATATATATATATATATATATACTGTATATATATATATTTATATATATATATATAATTTAAAATATATACATATGTATCTATCTATTATGTATATATATATATATATATATATATATATATATCATTATATATATATACATATGTATATAATGGAAATCAATCCTCATAGAATTGAATTCTCTATATATAGCAGGAATAGCAATGGTGGTTGAGGCACAAAGTCTTTTTGGCTCCTGTTTAACAGGTTTGGTCTTTATTTAGCCACTCATCCAGAACAATAACAAAAATGGTTGGCTTGACTTCAGCCACAACAGAAATAATACACAGTTCGTGTGAATGTTAGGAACTCACGGACTCTTGACAGACTTTCAAGGTTTTCCACCTGCCAGAAATGCACCAGCTCTCACAGTTCTCACTCCAGAGGGACCACAGTAACACCCTATGTCAGTCTCCTTAGTTCTTAGGAACCATACACACCCCCCAGCTCAACTTATTTGTAGTAAACAAGAAGAAAAAGATTGTTCCACCACCGGGCGCAATACAGTAACAAGGCAGTTACATGACAAGAATCTGCAGAACTAAACATATGCTAAATAGCTGCATGTCAAATTAATGTATGAGATAGCCAAGATGATTGTCTACAAAATTATGGTAGCCTCACGTTCAAAGCTGTAGTGAATGGTGAGAAATGGAGCCTGAAGGTCAAAAGTTCAAAACATTGTTACCCTTTTGCCTGGCACTATATATACTGTATATGGCACTATATATTATACATGCATAAAGCATGTTGTAATATTGACGTTTCAATGATATGTACATTTAGTGATGATACATTCCCTCCTTAAAAAAGTTCACCTTTTGCAAGTACTACTCTTTTTATACTTTGAGGCTTACATCTGCATTTCAGTATTAGAATATCTATTGTTTTCTGCTTTTATGTCTCATTAATGAAGGGTTTTTGCTATTATCATGGAAAAGAAAATGTGCAATGAAATGTTGAAAATGCAGCAGTTATTAGAGGTTACAAAATAGTTCACAAAAGTCAATAAGTTCAAACAATTTATCTAGATTTTACAGAATCAATTAAATGGTTCTACTTAGCAGGATCTAGTACTATAATTAATTGTCTAAATTCTGTTCTGAAAAAATGCCTCTTAACTTTTTCTGAGTCAGAGCTGGGAGGGCATCCAAAAGGAATGGGAAATATGCGGTAAAGACACTTCTCACCCATGCTGGACTCAGTTCTGGCTTTGATTTAAAATTGTGCATCAAATATGGGGTTTTCTCTTTATCACAACTTACTACCTACCTGCACAACAGGGTATACGTGTCTGATTGGTAGGGGTCAATCATGAGAATCAATCCTACGTTTACATGGTACCACTGAAAAGTATGCACAATGTCACTCCAATCAACCTTTACTGAACCGTTAGAGATAGAGAATCAGACATTACCTATACTGTAAACAGATGATACATTGGGATTATGGGAAAACTCCTTTAATCTAGAATGATAGAAGTAAACTTAATTTTCCGTATGTAAATCCGTATCCCCTCTCTTCCCATAGCTGTCTCAAAGTGCTAGGTAGGTGGCAACACATGACAAGTGAGGAGGTCATGTAGTTAAATGCTATGAGATGGGGAAAGACTTGGCAACCTTCCCTGTAAAACCTTCACTATGAAACTCTATTGATTAAAATCAATATACTGCAAAGATGGTTGTCGACTATTGAAGAGCTGGACATTATCAAGAGTTAAATAGAAACAATTAATGTTGACCTAAACAGAGAGAGGCTAAGGCTAAATGTAGGTTGAATGAGGCAAATTGACTCATTGTTGATATCCAAAGAGAAGCCAGGAAAGATAAGAACAACTTCCTTAACAATTATGACATGATCCTCAAAGAAGTCTATAACAAGAGCCACACCAGGGAATTATTTGCTATGATGAAACAAGAGAATAAACTTTTCACAGCATGCTAAACAACTACCAAAGACTGTGATGGGAATGACCAGCAAGAGATCAAGCAAAGGTGGAAAGAATACACAGAGGTACTAAAGTATCAGCACTGAGAACCCTGATGAGCTCAGAGGCCAGGTGGAAGCAGAGCCAAACTTATTGAAAAGTGAAGTGGATTGGGCTCTGAGGCAGCTTCCAAACAACAAAGCAACCAACAATGATGGAAGCCCTGCCGAGCTGCTCAAACCAGTCCAAAAAAGAACCCTAATAACACTATGCCGGAAAATCTGGAGGACTTGCACCCTAGTGCAATTTTCATTACACTACCAAAGAATGATGATGCCAGGGATCATGCCAATGATAGAACAATTGCCCCTTTTCCTAATAACAGCATGGCATTCTTAAAAATCATTCAGAAATGCTTTGGCAACATCCTTCATCAAGTTTCTGATGCCCAAGCTGGATTCTGTGAGGGCAGAAGAACTGTTAATCACATTGCAAACCTAAGGTGGTTCTAAGAAAAGGTGAAAGGGTACCAACAGAAGATCTACCTGTGCTCCATTCATGAAAATAAAGCTTTTGACTTAAGCACTGTAAGTTTTGGGAAGCACTGAGTGAGATTAACCCTGATCAGGTTAATCAGGTTACCCTATGATAGTAAAGGAGCCTCAGTGCAAATCCATAATGGAGACACATAGGGTGACATGTATGAATGGGGCTGCGCCAGAATTATGGCCTCAAAAAACCTGTCGTAGACCAGTTCTACATATGTATGAACAGGCGCACTCCAAACATCGGTGCGATAAGTGCCTCGGAATTGCGCCAAGGACACTTTTTAGCGCGCCAAAGTTTTGGGGTGTTTTGGGGGCGTGTCACATCACATTAGTAGAAGTAGACACATTTATGATTCTTTGACGCCAAAACTTTGGTGCAGAACAGTTAGAACAGCCAGACCAAGTTAAAGGTGGTCTGTCTGAGCCCGAGTTGTCAGGTACCTGACGAAGGGGATGAGTTTGCCCCGAAACGTAGTACGCAGGTGTGTCATCTCTCTGCTCTGGACTCTGGCGTCTCAAAGCTCACGGATGTTTGAGCGTGTTGCCTGATATGGACTTGAACGACCAGGAGGTCGCAACCTGATACGCTGAGTATAGCTTCATTTCTATTGCTTTATACGGATATGCTGTGAATTACGGCCGAATGCTGTTATTGATTTAAAACTATGTGACATTTTAGAGACCAGTATTATCTGACAATAAGGGGATGTTGAAAAAAGTTTTTGGAACCAGTATGAAGGAGCTCTTTTCACTTGGTTTATAATGTTTGTTAGATTAATTTGCCAACTTTGGATAGCTAAAGGGAACCCCCAGCTCAAATATGGTTCAGTTTTTAATTAAAAATTAGTGGATATTTATTTATTTGGAAGCTCCCACTGAATTTTATGTTTGTATAACACACTAAAAAACTACAGGTGTATTCAAAATTATCAAAAGTTTGTATAACTTTTTTTTTTTTTTTTGGGGAAAAGGTGGAGGGTTTGATTTAGATTAGGGGAAAAATTTTAAAGAAAATCTCAATACATATGGTCATGGGGTTGAACATTCGATCAGCAGTGAATGTGTGTGATTACTATGCAGAGAAGACAGTAGCTATCTGAAAGAAGAGTGAGTCGGCATGGACCAGGTTTAAAGGAGCTCTTGTTACGGCATAATTTTTGGGAAAATCTGTACACTAGGAACAAAATAGCACCCGAAAAAAAAATGGTACAGTTTTTAAAAAAAAAAATAGTAAAAAAAATTTTATTTAATTTTTTAAGCTCCCACTTTAATTTCCTTCGGGGAAAAAACCCCTTTAAATACAGTTTTCAAAAAATAACAGGAAGAATTAGGTGTACCAGAAACATTAGGTGTACCATTTTTATTTTTTGATTTAGGTGTACCATTTTATTGTTTGCTTAAATTTTCAATAAGGATAATAGAGAGGTTTTTTTGGAAGGATTTGTTGCACATTCATTTTTTTTTATAAACTTTCTGTTTACACATTGTACAGAATACACAATGATGGAATGAATACAATGAATACACTTTATTATAGGCATCAATTCTGAAGCACGGTATTTCCTACGGTTACAGAACATAGCACATTAAAGTTTTCTAGTTACTTTTAGTTTCTGAATTTCTTAAACAGTTCACAAGTCAGGTCAAGCAGTTATGTTGTTTCCAAGACATGTAAAACATGCAAATATATTACTTACATCTACACAGTTAGCACTGCAAACTCTGCTGGAAACTTTATCATTACGTTTTTATAGATGTAATGCATGTGGTGTTATTTATGTGGCCTGCTGCACTTGTAACTCAGTTTATGCTGTATAAACCACCAGGAGATTAAAATATCAAGTATAAGAACATATAAAAAGTAAATGAATATTTTTCAAACTCATACAGTAGGAAATAGGCAACTCATGTATTGAAAATATAGATGCATTAATATACACATTTGTAGCTTGTTTAGATTACATCTTTTGTTCCTCTAAATATCTTACTTGTAGTATCACAGTGTACTGAAATAGCTTTGAAAATATGAATATTGCTGTTTGCATCAGCAGGAACATTATTATACAGTAAACGCTCAAGCAAAATTGTATACTGTAAAACTGCATTAAACCAGGATCTAAGACGTCAGACATTCTAGTTGCTTTTAAAAAGAACCCAGTACACCATTTAATCTAGAATAAAAAAAAAATTCAGTAGAATGGAGGGTGGACATGATCAGGTGCTGTAATATGAGTTAGAGTAGACATGGAAATATGCTTCTGTGAACCTGCTCATACTGTGGGTTTAAAAAGCTATGAACCTGTGTGTGGTGCCTGACTGCGATTTCTACAGCCCACAATAGAAAAGTTGAACTGAACACATTTACATTCACTTTTAGTTGCATCTTTGTTGTTTTCATTGCATTCCCAAGAGATATCATCAATAAGGTCTACTGAGTTATGTGAATCAGCCTATTAGAAATAGACCCTAGTGGAAGTGATTGGCTCCAAGATTAGTGGGTTGTCTTCTGCTGAACCTTAACAGCCATCTTAAATTATAATATTCCTACAAAATAATTTTCAATAATTTCAGAACTCACATAACCATTTTCTTTAAAATATACGTATGTTAACTTACTATTCAATTCTATATTTGAATATATCAAAACACACAAATGTAAATGGGTCTGACTTCTAACATGTATTTGATAAAAAATACAATATTTTACTGTAGAATTTGTTTATTAATTTGGGCACAATAAATAACCTATTATGTATACATTTCTGCTATGATTTGTAGTTATTTTATAGTTATTAATTTTATAAAAAAAATATGAAGTCTTACATTTTAATTAAAAGAAATAATAATGTGAAGGTTGTTTGTGTATACTTGTAAGCAGAGCCCCATACAGCCAAAACATCTAGGCCTCCAACTCATTATATGTTCCTTTTCTGTACCATCTCAATGGGCCAATTTTTGCTAAATTTGATCAGGCCCTCTCACAGAATTACTGTCAATAATGCCCTGCTGGCACCCTTGCCTGTAGCTATATGTCAAGGTATCTGTCTCACCTGTTGTGCAGCACCATTCTGATCCACAATTACCCCCCTGCAATGACATTGTGGGTAGTTGTTTGGTTCTCTTGGCAGCTGAGGGCCTAATAAAGGTCTACACGACTGCCATCCTATTACTTTTATTACACCCTGCCATAAGAAGGATGTAAGACTTTGTCTGCACAGCATTGGAATCTCGATGGATTTTTAAGCGGATTCAGTATTTTGAATGCGGTGAAAATCTTCCTGTAACCAGCGCTGTGTAGACTCCAATAGAAAATACGTGCTGTAGTCTTCAGGTTTTCTACTGAAGCTGCCAGCCATCTGGCGGAAGATAGAACATGGTCTATCTTGGGCCGGATACCCATCGAATTCCTGTGCAGTCCATGTACTGTGCTGCCGGGAATCCGACCGCAGATTCTTGCACAAAAAACCTGCGGTGCAGCACATTGAATTTCAAATACCATCGGTGTAAGGGATTGGTGGATTTGCTGGACCACCGCAAGCGATGATAGTTAAGCCACGGAGCGGAGTCTAAGTAGCCCCCGGTATTCACCAGAGCCCACCGCAAAGCGGGTTTGACTTGCTGCGGTGTGAGGCTACCAGGTCGCTACCCCTAACGTGACTTGCTTGCGATGGCGGCCGGGGTAGTGCGTGGTACAGAATCGTAATCCGGACACGTAGTCTGGGACAGACAGGAGGTCAGGACGGGCGGCAGAGGTTCGTGGTCAGAAACAGGCAGATGGTCAGGGCAGGCGGCAAACAGGCAAGGTCAGGAAACATAGCGGAATGGACTGGTACACGGGTGATCAATATGGAACTCCAACACTCTCTAAAGACACTAAACGCACACCACAATCTAGCAGGGAGTGTAGGAGGCGTATATCATATATAGGACCAGCGGCCGGCAATTGACAAATTACTGGCGCGCTGGCCCTTTAAATAAAGACCAACTGTCGCGCGCGCGCCCTAAGCAGCGGGTACGCGCGCCGCGGCTGGGACCGACAGAGCAGGGAGCACAGGAGCGTGGACGGGTAAGTGATCTGGCGCTAGAGCCCGGGCAGCAAGGGGATGGTCGCGGGCGGCCGTGGCACCCGCGCCGGACCCCTTCCGGGCAGGGGGGCGGCCGCGGCGGGCGACGGCACCTACACCAGCCCCCATGACAGTACTCCCCTTTTAGGTCTCCCCCTCCTTTCTCGGAATTTAGAAAGGAGGTCAGATGACAGATTAGCCTCAGGTTCCCACGAATGCTCCTCCGGCCCCAACCCCTTCCAGTCAATCAGAAAGAACCGCTTCCCCCACACTGTTTTTTTCCGCCAGACCTCCTTGACCTCAAAGATGTTATCAGAGTTGGCCACAGGAGAAGGCGAGACAGATCCATGGGAGAAGCGGTTCAGCACCACAGGTTTGAGGAGAGAAACATGGACACCTTGTAGGACACCGGGTTCAGTTGCCGAAGTACAACAAAAGGGCCCAAATACTTAGGGCCTAACTTATAACTGGGCACCTTAAACCGAATATATTTGGCGGACAACCAAACTCTATCACCCGGCTTAAATAGGGGCGGAGGTCTACAGTACCTGTCAGCCTGGACCTTGATGCGAGCGGAGGCCCGTAGAAGGGCCTGTCGTGTGACTTGCCAGAGTACCTTGATGTCATGCACTTGGGCATCCACGGCAGGAACGTGACACGAGGTAACCAGAGGGAGAGGCGGGCGGGGATGTAGCCCAAACACAAAAAAAAAGGAGAGGCTCCAGCGGATTCCGAGTCTAGGGAATTATACAAGAATTCCGCCCAGGGGAGGAGGTCAGACCAGTTATCCTGACGGGCGGATACAAAATGTCGTAGGTAGGTACCTAAAACTTGGTTAACCCTTTCTACCTGCCCGTTAGTTTGAGGGTGGAATGCAGAGGAGAAGTCTAGCTGAACCTGCAACTGACCACATAGAGCCCACCAGAATCTCGATACAAACTGGACCCCCCTATTCGAGACGATATGCAATGGGAGACAGCGTAGATGAAAAATGTGGTGAAAAATATGCTGGGCCAGCTGGGGAGCAGAGGGTAACCCGGGCAGAGGAACAAAGCGAGTCATCTTCGAGAATCTATCAGTCACCACCCAAATGACCGTGTTTCCAGAGGAGGCCGGGAGGTCAGTAACAAAGTCCATGGCTACATGGGACCAAGGTCTTTCAGGCACCGGGAGAGGCTGAAGCAGACCCGCGGGTCTGAGACAAGGGACTTTAATATGGGCACAGGAGGTACAGGCTAGGACAAAGTCTCTAACATCTTGAGCGAGGATGGGCCACCAATAGTAACGAGAGAATAATTGCTGGGACTTGTGGACTCCAGGATGACCATCTATTTATGAGGAATGTCCTCACTTCAGGATTCGAGGCCGCATGGCAGGGCGTACGTAGGTCTTCCCAGGAGGTAGATGTAGAAGGTCCACGGGGGCCGCCGTGAGGAGTCGTTCTGGAGGAATTATGTGCTGCAGAGGCAGCTCCAGGCCCACTGTGTCCGAGGATCTAGAGAGGGTGTCCGCTTTGACGTTCTTCCCAGCTGGCCGAAAGTGAAGGCGAAAATCAAAGTGGGCGAAAAAGAGCGACCACCTGGCTTGTCGAGGATTCAGTCATTGAGCAGACTGAAGATAAAGAAGATTTTTATGATCAGTGAAGATATCGATGGGGTGGCGAGCCCACTCCAGCAAGTGCCACCATTCTTATAGGGCCAAGTTAATGGCCATTAGTTCGCGATCACCGATCATGTAATTTTTTCCAGCTGGGGTGAAGGTTTTGGAAAAGAAGCCGCAAGTGTGCAGTCTCTCAGAGGAGGACTTCTGAAGGAGGAACCTGCACCTACTGAGAAGGCGTCCACTCCTAGGATAAACGGACACTGCGGGTCCAGGCGAGACAGAACAGGAGCTGAAGTGAATGCTGATTTAAGGCGATCAAAGGATTTTTGGGCTTCTGGAGGCCAGGATTTAGTGTTGGCATTCTTCTTCGTAAGGGCCACCAGCGAGGCCACGAGCGTGGAGAAATGCGGGACGAACTGTCTGTAAAAGTTTTCAAATCACAAAAAGCGTTGGATGGACCAAAGGTCCACTGTTCGAGGCCACTGTAAGACCGCTGAAAGCTTAGAGGGATCCATCTGGAGACCCTGATCCGAGATGATGTACCATAGGAAGGGCAACGAGGTGCGTTAAAACAAGCATTTCTCCAGTTTGGCATATAACTGGTGGCTATGGAGACATCTGAGCACCTGGCGGACGTGGTGCCGGTGAGTCTCTAGATCAGGAGAGAAGATTAAAATGTCATCCAGGTAGACAATAACACAGATGTAGAGAAGATCGTGGAAGATTTCGTTGACGAAATTCTGGAACACCGCCGGAGCGTTGCAGAGGCCAAATGGCATGACGAGATATTCAAAGTGGACTTCTCGGGTACTAAAGGCCGTTTTCCATTCGTCGCCTTCACGGATACGAATCAAGTAGTATGCTCCACGTAAATCCAACTTGGACAAAATCTTTGTGCCACGCAGGCGATCAAACAGCTCCGAGATAAGAGACAGGGGGTATCGATTTTTTAGAGTGATTTTATTGAGTCCCCAATAATCGATACAGGGCTGGAGAATACCCTCTGTCTTTTCGACAAAGAAAAAAACGGCCCCCGCAGGCGAGGAAGACTTGCGTATAAAGCCATTACGGAGATTCTCCTGGACATATTCCGACATCGCCTTAGTCTCCGGGACAGAAAGAGGATAGACTCTGCCTCTGGGAGGAGAACTACCGGGTTGCAGGTCAATAGGACAGTCGAACAGCCGGTGTGGGGGAAGAGTTGCGGCCTGTCTTTCGGAAAAGACGTCGGCTAGATCCTTGTAAGGAGTGGGCAGACCTGGCAGAGGCTTCGTAGACTTTACAGAGGCAGTCCGTAGAGCTGGACAGAGTACAGGAAGGCATCGCGAGTGGCACGTGGGACCCCAATGGCTAATCTCGCCCGTGTTCCAATCTAAGGTCGGGGCATGCTCTTGCAACCAAGGGAGGCCCAGGAGAATCTCAGAAGAGGAGCGAGGCAGAACGAGAAGTCTCAGAGTCTTCTTGTGTAGGGCACCTATCTGCAAGGTGAGGGGCGCAGTGCAGAACCGAACAGCGTCCTTTAGGCATTCGCCACTGACGGAGGAGACGAACATGGGTTTCTGCAGAGGGGTCACCGGGAGACGAAATTTGGACACTAGCGCGTGGCTTACAAAATTTCCAGTGGACCCCGAATCAAGGAAGGCGGTGGCTTGAAAGCTGCTGTCCGGCGAAACTCCACATAGTACGGGAATGGTCAGACGGGGAGAAGCCGCACTGACACCTAGGGATGCCTCTCCTGTGAGCCCTAGGTGCAAGAGTTTCCCGGGCGCACCAGACAGTCCCCAATGAAGTGACCAGAACCGCCACAGTAGAAGCACAGCTGCCGCTGACGACGCTGCGAATGTTCCTCCTGGGTCAGCTGAGCTTTCTCGACCTGCATGGGTTCGTCCTCAGGAACCATTGGCGGAGGAAGTGGAGGTCATTGTAAAACGGGAGCCAGACGAGGTAGCCGGCGAGATTGGACGTTGGAGGCGGAGCTCTTGTTGTCTCTCAGCAAACCAAATATCAATTCGGGTGGCTAACCGAATCAGTTCGTCCAAAGTGGATGGCAGGTCCCGACCAGCAAGCTCGTCTTTAATACACCCAAAAAAGGCCTTGCCAGAAAGTCGCCACCAAAGCCTCATTATTCCAGTCCAGCTCTGAGGCTAGGGTGAGGAACTGCACGGAGTACTGATCCACAGGAGAGTCGCCCTGACGGAGATGGAGCAGAGCTGCGGCAGCGGAGCAGGTGCGGCCAGGTCCCTCGAAGACGGTGCAGAACCCCTGGAGGAAGATTTGCAGATTTGCCGTCAACGGATCTCCTCGGTCCCATAGTGGAGTGGCCCTGGCCAAGGCTTCCCCCAATAAGAGGCTAATTATAAAGGCCACCTTAGCCCGCTCGGTAGGGAATTGAAGCCCCAACATCTCAATGTGGATGGAGCAATGACTGATGAAGCCACGGCACTTCTTAGGGTTTCCATCATAGCGAGGGGAGCGGCAGATGCAGAGATGGTCCCGATGCAGGAGCAGGTAGAGAAATGGCTGCAGGAGCGACTGGTGCTGGAGTGGTGGCAGCAGCCGCAGGCGGAGGTTGATGGGCCGCAAGGTTCTGCATCATGGCCGCAAACTGGTCAATACGCTGGCTCTGCTGGGCGACAGCTGTCGTGATGTCCCGGAGATCAGGCAAAGGTACCCTGGCGGAATCCATGGCCAGATTGTTCTGTAAGGGATTGGTGGATTTTCTGGACCACCGCAAGCGATGATAGTTAACCCACGCCAGGGAGCGGAGTCTAAGTAGCCCCCGGTATTCACCAGAGCCCGCCGCAAAGCGGGATGGACTTGCTGCGGCGTGAGGCTACCAGGTCACTACCCCTGATGTGACTTGCTTGCAATGGCGGCCGGGGTAGTGCGTGGTACAGAATTGTAATCCGGAGACGCAGTCGGGGACAGGCAGGAGGTCAGGACGGACGGCAGAGGTTCGTGGTCAGAGACAGGCAGACGGTCAGGGCAGGCGGCAAACAGGCAAGTTCAGGAAACGTAGCGGAAGAGACTGGTACACGGGTGATCAATACGTAACTCCAACACTATCTAAAGACATTAAATGCACACCACAATCTGGCAGAGAGTGTAGGAGGCATATACCATCTGTAAAAGCCTAATTTATTAAACTATAAAATTGTTTTATTGTACAGAAAGCAATATATTAATATTTGTTATTATTGCATTTATTTTTTTCATTATTTGATGTAATAAGCATTATTTTTTTTTGGGGGGGGTAAATTTGCATCTCTAAAAAATTGGTATAGAAAGTGATCACAAAGATGCATGTATCTCAAAATTGTATCAGTAAAAACTGTACTTCAGCCAACAAAAATCAAATCCCCACTTTGGTCCATGGATGTAAAAACAGGAAATTTATTGGTTGCAGAAACTAGTGCTGTAGCGAAATTTAAGTAATAAGTTTTTCTTTTTCAAAAGTACTAAAACATAATGAAAACTTTTTCTTTCTAAGAGGAGAGTTGCTGCTGCTGGATCCAAGGGTTATAAGATAAGTGGTGTAAGCGAGTATTCTGAGCGTGCGAGTGTGTCAGTTTTGTTTTAAGTGTATTTTTGCTTAAGTGTGGGACTTAATATTGGGGGACTTTAGATTTGGGGCTTTTAGAAAGGGCAGTATTATACAGATTTTTCATATTTGTATTTGTATTTCTTCTTTTTTTTTTTTTGGTAACATCCCCATGAGTTCCATGTTTGACAATGCTGTCCAGTACACAACCTGTGCAATGTATGCCATCCTTGAGCAACAGTTTGAGGGGGCATACTGCTGTGCAAGATGTGTGCACACTACACATTTAGAAGCCCGTATCCTGGATCTTAATGAGCAAGTGGCAACACTGAGATCCATTGCCAACTTGGAAGCGAGTTTGCTGCCCACTGAGCAATCACTCGCAGGTGTAGATGCTGGGGAGGGGGGGTAGCATGGGGGGTGTAGGAAAATGAGGCACTAGCTGGGAAAACAGTTAGAAAGAAAGGTAGAGGGAAGAGTGTTAGGGAGGCTAGTCCTGAACTGGCACACCCCAACAAATTTGCAAGATTGGCGGATGAGGGGGATGTCGGCTCAGAAATAGCACTGCTGCAGCAAGACACTACCCCTGTCTGCTCCAGTAAGATGGGAAATAGGAGTACAGGTCAGACTAGACAGGTGCTAGTAGTTGGGGACTGCATTATAAGGGGCACAGACAGGGCAATCTGCCACAAAGACGGGATTGTCGAACAGTATGTTTTTTTCCTGGGCCCGGGTTCGACATATCGTGGATCGGGCTGACAGATTGCTGGGTGGGGCGGTGAGAATCCAGCTGTCATGGTCCCACCGGGTTTTCCAAAACCACCCGTAGGCAGGAGGGAAAAGAGAGAGGGAATAAGTGGGCTAAAAAATTGGTGTAGGAAAGAGGGATTTGGGTTTTTGGAGAACGGGGCTGACTTCTGTCTTGGCTACGGGCTCTATGCTAGGACGGGCTGCACCTAAATGGGGAGGGTGCAGCAGTATTGGGGCACAACATGGCTCGGAAGCTGGCGAAATCTTTACACTAGGGACTGGGGGGAAGGCAAACTACACCTATAGCATGCAAGATAGTGAATATAGAGATCTGTGAATTAGGAATAAATCAGGGGGTGGAGTGGAGGGAAGGGTAGCAATAGTTAAAAAGAATAGGGAGAAAGGAATAAAAACTGGAAAATATCTAAATTGCATGCTGACCAATGCCAGGAGTCTGACTAACAAAATAAATGAACTAGAAGTATTAATTGCAGAAGAAAAATATGACATAGTGGGGATAACCGAGAAGTACTTGGAAAAGAGATGCGACTGCGCGGATCACTAGCAGGGATGCAGTCTTTTTAGAAGTGACCGTAAACACCGGAAGGGGGGAGGTGTCTGTCTCTATGTAAAATCCTGTCTGAAGCCAACACTGCGGGAAGATATAGGTACAGGTAGTGAACAGGTGGAATCATCATGGGTAAATATACATGGGGGTAGTAACAGTAATATAGTTCTAATAGGAGTCTGCTATAGGCCTCCAAATATAACAGAACCCATAGAAGATATGCTCCTCAGGCAAATAGATGAAGCATCTAATCAAAAATGAGGTTGTTATTCTGGGTGACTTTAACACCCAACATAAACTGGGAATCTAAAAACCTGTAGTTTCTCACAAAGAAACAGGTTTTTGTCTATAACTAAAGAATAATTACCTTTCCCAAATTTATGCAGGAACCGACAAAGGGGGAAAGGCCCTTCTAACTAATATTGACTAATAGACCTGACAGAGTAAAAAAGGGTTCAGGTTGAGGGGCACCTAGGAATAGTGACCATAATATAATAAACTTCCATTTATCCTTCGAGTTTTTTTGTCAGAGAGCCACAAAAACACTGAATTTGAGGAAGGCTACTTTTACCCTGCTTAAGAGGCACTAAACTGAAATGACTGGGACAAGGTTTTAAAAATACCAGAACAAAAAATAAATGGGAGATCTTTAAAAACATCTTAGGCGCCCACTGTGAGAGGTACATACCATATGGTAAAAAAATTAAATTAGAAACGGGAAAAACCCCAATGTGGATCAACAAGATGTAAAGGAGGCAATAAAAAACAAAAAGAAAGGTTTAAATTCTACTAAAACAGGAGGGCAGGTGAAGAGGCATAAGAAGATATAGGAAGAAAATAAAGTGTGTAAAATAAAGATAAAGGCAGCAAAGCTGGAGACAGAAAGACTATTGCAATAAGAAAGTAAAACTAACCCCAAAATATTTTTAACATATAAAATAGTAAAAGATTAAAAAAGAAAATGTTGGCCCTTTTAAAAAGTACAGAGGGAGAGACAAGGGGGCGATGAGAAAAAAGCAAACCTATTAAACAATTTCTTCTCCCTGTATTTACCGAGGAGGATGAGCTTCCTGTTGATGAGAAAAGGGAGGAGTTAAATTCCCACTTAAATGTTTCTTATCTAACCCAGGAAGAAGTGCAGCTCCGCCTAGGAAGATTAAAATAGACAAATCCCCAGGCCCTGACGGGTAAAACGCCCGCGTGTCCTAAGGATTTTAAGTAATGTGTTAGATAGTCCCCTATTTTAATATTTGTGGACTGTATAATAACGGGGTATGTCCCAAAGATTGGGCATAGCAAATGTGGTGCCAATATTCAAAAAGGGTCAAAAAGTGATCCGGAAACTATAGGCCGTAAACTAACCTTTGTTGTGGATAAAAGTTTGAAGGTTTTCTAAGAGATGCTATCCTAGATTTCCTCGCTGAAAATAAATGTAAAACGCCGTTCCAGCATGGGTTTATGGAAGGATCGGTCCTGTCAGACTAATCTCATCAGCTTCTATGAGGAGGTTTGTTCCAGACTGGGTCGGGTGAGGCAACTGGATGTCATATATTTGGATTTTTCTAAAAGCATTTGATACTGTTCCACATAAAAGGTTGGTAAGTAAAATGAGAATGCTTGGACTGGGAAAAATGTGTGCAAGTTGGGGGAAAACAACTGGCTCACTGATAGAAAACAAAGGGTGGTAATTAACGGTGCATACTCAGACTGGATCCCCGTTACTAGTGGGGTACCCCTAGGGCTCAGTATTGGACCCTATCCTCTTTTAAAATTTTCATAATGATCTTACACAAAGGGATTGACAGTAGAATATAGATCTTTTGCAGATGATACTAAGCTCTGTAAAGGGAATCCACACAAAGGAGGATAATGTTTTATTACAAGGGGTCTGGATAGGTTGAGGCCTGGGCAAGAAGTGGCAGATGAGGTTTTTAAATCTGATAAATGCAAGGTTATGCACATGGGGAGGAAAAAACCATTTCATGATTACATGTTAAATGAGTAAACACTGGGGAAAAGTGACATGGAGAAGGACTTGGGAATCCTAGTGGACAGTAAAATTTTTCTGTAGCAGCACAGCGCAAGCTAATAGGATCATGGGGTGTATTAAAGGGGGATAGAGGGACAGATGGAACAAATTATTCTCCCACTATACAAGTCACTGGTTAAACCAAACATGGAATATTTTGGGCACCAGTGCACAGGAAAAGTTTTGGGCACCAGTGCACAGGAAAGACATTGTAGAGCTTGAACAGGTACAAAGGCGGGCAACAAAAATAATTAAAGGCCTGGGTGGACTGCAATATCCAGAAAGATTAGCAAGGTTGGGTTATTTAGTTTAAAAAAAGGGTGGCTTTGGGGGACATAATAAATATGTTTAAATATATTTAGGGCCAATATAGAGATCTCGCTAAAGATTTATTTATACCCAGGACTGTATCTATGTAGAACAAGGGGGCATCCTCTACGTCTTGAGGAAAGAAAGTTTTTACATAAACATAGAAAGGGATTCTTTTCTGTTAGAGCGGTGCGACTGTGTGAACTCTCTGCCAGAGGAAAAATTTTCATGGTGAATTCACTAAAAGTTCAAGAAGGGCTTGTATGCATTTCTGGAGAGTGATAACATAACAAGTTATAGTGACTAGGATTCCAAAGAAGGGTCTGGATACATTTTCAGATGTAATATAACAAGTTATAGTGACTAGGTTCTAGAGGGGGTCGTGGATCAAAGGGATTTATTCCGATTGCCAATTGGAGTCAGGAAAGGAATTTTTCCCAAAAATGAGGTCAATTTGGGTCCCACCTCATGGGGGTTTTTGCCTTCCTCTGGATCAACACTTTAACACTTTAGCAACACTTTAATAAATGGGCTGAACTGGATGGACATATGTCTTTTTTCGGCCTGACAAACTATGTAACTATGTAGCTATGTAACTTTGAGAATTAAGTATGACCAGAAATTAATCTTCCTGCAGAATACAGATAGAAGGTTATTTATGTTGAACAGTAAGCTCCATAAAATAGAACCTTCCACAAAAATGCTCCTCTGAGATAGAGTGAGCAGAGTCTCACAACTTAAACAACACCATTCATGCAAGTCCTGGGTATACTTCTATGACCTATGTAGAAGCTTCCTTTGCTGCTCACAGGCCATGCCCAATGTGTACTAGGTCATCATAAATCATGTATGCTTCTTTGTGAAGAAAAATCCTTTTATTCTGTGTATAACATGAACTTGATTACACTTCAATATATTTTTTCATACAAGATAGTAAAAAATGTAATAAAAGAAGATAGGGAAGGGGGGAGACAAGAGACAGCGCACCCTAGTGCAATAAATAGAGTTTCCACAAATAGTGATCATTAGTATATAACAAGTACACAAACCTTTGGGAGTTGTGCAATATGAGGCACAAAACTCCCTGAAGCTTCAATGGGAAAAAGCAGCGCTGGACCTCTCAGTTAAAAGCTTGTTTCTTTATTGGAAGATGCCCCATCAGATGGAACTGGATGAAGTGTCAATTTCACGAAACGCGTCTTCCAGTAAATGAACAAGCTTTTAACTCAGAGGTCCAGTACTGATTCTTCCCTGTTACAGTAGGAAGTAATAAAATATGTAACATATTCAAGGTTTTGGAGTAAAATGTCCTCTCCTTTATATCACAGTGGGATTAGCGTCCATCCTGGATAGCAAGGAAACTCCTAGCACAGAGCAGAGAGTACGTACACCTGTGAAACAATTTGGGAGAACACCCACCTCTTTTCTCAAGCATGCGTTTGTCCTAACCTTAAAGGGGTTTTGCCAAGACGTGAGTTCCTTTCCTATTGTCTGCTCTGAAGAGAAGATAAACATAGGAT
Organism: Phyllomedusa bahiana; assembly: GCA_025379985.1. Classification (NCBI taxonomy): domain Eukaryota; kingdom Metazoa; phylum Chordata; class Amphibia; order Anura; family Hylidae; genus Phyllomedusa; species Phyllomedusa bahiana. The sequence continues at coordinate 83,559 of JAODAL010009565.1, read as the reverse complement.
GCAGCTTCATGGGGGGGAGGGGAGAGAGAGAGGGGCTGAGCACAGAGCCAGTAAGCAGGGACCGTGTACAATGTTTATTTAAATAATCACATTACAATCAGTCTGTTTTCTATACAAAAAAAAAAGTTTTCTCCACAGTCCCTTGCAAGCTGGTTCATGTTTTCTGTCATCAGATAAGAAGTGCAAACACGTAAGCATGGCCAGATCAGCTCCTGTCAGCTCCTGGTCATGTCTAATGTAAACTGTCAGGAAACTAAGGGCATCTTAGTCAGGCTGTAGATCTCACAGGCTTCACTTTTTTAATGACATATATTTAGAAAAGTGATTAAATACCCATTTTGGAGGATCCCACGTCAACATTACATCGTGGCAAAACCCCTTTAAGGCTATGTCTCCACTGCACAGGATTATGATCGTATCTTCGGCGCTTTTAGTTTTTTAAAAGTGCCGAAGATACGATCATTCCTGCAGCCCTATAGGCGGCAATAGAAAGGACGAGCTGTAGTCTCCACAGCTCGTCTTTTCTCTGCTCGTCTTCTGGCAACGGCATATTATACAATATGTTGTATAATACGCCGGCGCTTTTAGTTTTCTTGCTGTCTTCCCATACAATACAATTGTATGGGTGACGGCAAAAAAAGAGAAGCGATCACGGATTTCGTACAAAGCGTGACAAAAACCTTGGTCCTTCATCTGCCGCTTTCGAGCCGTTTTTTGTCCGATGCTGTGTAGACATAGCCTAACACCTTATATACCTACCACTAAAGCTAGCCAATATTTTAACCTAATCCTATAAAAATACCTTTAAACTTTTATTAAAGTCTTTGGTAGACACGGCTTCCAATGTAACAATCAAGTATGTCTCGCGCTGCAGCAATTGCAGCTTTAACTATTCTATGTCAAAAAATATGTTTAACTTTAAAACTTAATTTAAACTTTTTGGGGAACATGTATGCGCCACCTTGACAGTTGTATTTCTCAGTAAGTTAATGTGGCATTCGTCTGTATGTGTGAAAATGTCTCACAGCACTTTATAAATGTGTGTCATTGCAAGACACATTAATATGCCAAAATGTGTCGAATAGGGTGTATGCAGCAAAATTTGTCACAGCCTCTCCACTATGAATTTTGTATGAATTAATACGACAGTTTAGCCCCACATTTTGTTGTGACACATTCCTAAATGTGGCTCGTCGTACAAATCTGGAGGGACACTCCCCCATAGAATTGGCGCATAAAGGAGTGTCAGATCTGTTACAGCATGTGCCAGATTTTGGCGTAAAGACACAGACCCAGTTCATACATGTTGCCCTATGTCCTTATATATAAGATGTTTTCTGGTTTTTTTAGCTCATAAAGTTTTCATCTCTTGTGATAATTATCCTGAAAAGGTGACAGTAATGATACATACCGATCAAATACTACAAATAATGAGTGATATTACATTTAATATATTTATTAATGCTTAATAAAAGATATTTAATCCCTTCTAAATAAATGTAATGAATAAACAATCAAGACACCTCTTAGTAGACCATCTTTATTATAGACTTAACAGATGCCTACTTGACAGGCTTATTAACCTTCTGTACTTAACTGTTTAAAATAATTAGTAACAAAATATCTGCTTTGACCATTGATATGTTACACATGATAATTAAATCTTTCATCAGATTTTTTTTAATCAAACAAAATAACTCCATCAATTACTTTAATAACCTAAACCACCCACATCTAACATTACTTTACTTATCCTTCTGTTCTACCTCTTCTTCTATTCCTAAAAAATGAAAGCCCAAAACAACACAGTATGGCATGTGCAGGCTAGCCAGTGATTTATATCACATTTGGATTTAAGCTGATTTGTCTACATCCTATTACCCTATTTTCCTTGGCAATACTTTCCTGGCACTGGTTGATGCAATCCCCTAATTCTTTTTCCATGTCTGTCTTAAACCGATTTTGTTCGACTATGTAACTAGGAAATTTTTCTGACTGCCTTAAATCCATGACCCTAATTTTTTAACATAGTATCTTGTTAGACATCAGTTGAAATATTAAATTTCATCACACCTGTTTGTTATACATTCTTCTTTTCTAATGAGTTTTCTTACAAGGCTTATATAATCTGAAATTATGGAAACTGTTATCAAAGTCATTAACAAGAGAATTTATAACATTGAGAATATGGACCAGTTCTTATTTATGTAGTACTCTACTGGTGACTGTGACTCACTCGGAAAATATTACATCAATGATCACCAAAATATATGTGTGTTTTTTCCAGCTCTCAGCATCCCTATTTTATATCCCTATTTTACATACTCAGCATCCCTATTTTATATACCAATATACTGCAAGTGACCGAATGCCAAGCCACACATGCTAAACACATGTGTTAGGTGTGGTGAAAATAGTTTGTACCACATGTCCCTGTTGCTGCGGTTGACATAATGTCCCAGAAATGATATGGCCCCTCAGTTTCATAGTGGTATGCGGCACACAATTATCAGGACAGTAGTTACCACAAGCGTTGTGAGTGGGGGGAGGATGGTGGTGGCGAGCAGCGCAGAGTGGCAGGAAGTCTCAATTGACACTGACCCTGGATCCAGAGGAGCCTGCCATCAGTGAGAATATAGATGGAAGAGCAAAGCAAGGAGCTGCCACCATAGGATGACATGGAGGCACAGTGTATGGAGCATCGCTGGGGCTTCAGTCAGGAGGACTGTCCCTCAAGTTCGTTAAAGGTTATTCACATTTGGGTTATGGGTGATCTCCATTAGCCTATTGAAGAGTGGTGCACTCAACTCCACACACAGATTTACTGGGCAGTAGAATGATTGCAAAATCCTGAAGTCATTATGGGGTGTGACTTAGTGTGTGATGTAAGCATACTGTCTAGGAGACAGGTGGAAGTCAGAGCAAGTCTGGGACTGACTGTAAGCATAATGATACATTCACAGGTGCTGTGCTCCTACTATCTGTAGCAGGTGCCAACTGTAATACACAGGAAACATGTAAGAATTTGCCCCAAAGATAAAAAGAATGAATGTTTCTTTTTACTTTCATATATTGTTTCTCACACTTTGTATGTATCATGTAAATGTTTGTGATGATAGCTCCTAAGGGAAACTGTTTATTTTTACAGAGACTGTCAGGCTGGCACAGAGAGTTTTATAGGCCATGCAATGCTTCTTGTAAAATTTATATGTATAAAAACTTTCCTTTAGAAGGACAAACAATTTGTTTTAGTGTAATCTTCTGAACATAGCCTCCCTGTTAATCTCTAAAGAGCCTTGCAACCAGGTCTGGACAAGGACTAAAAAGCAGCGCTGACACAAAACCCACCAACCCACATACAATATCCGCCTCCAAATTTTGCCTTGGTCACACACTTTGCCACTTTTCTTAAAAAAAAAACAGCACTATAAACAGAAGCAAGAAAGTCAACGTGATGCAGAGAAACCTCTAATCACAGGGTCAGAGACAGGTGTGCAATCGCTTTATGATCAAGGACAAGTGTATACTGCCACTATACAAGCGCCAATATAATCAACAATATCAGCATATAGAGCACACAGAGTAGTCAGACACCTTCACATGACAGTGAAAACAGTATTGATCCAACACAGAAGCAAAATAACCACTGACCATGATGAGTCGTTCTCTTCTCTTAGCTATTCTCTTTCCCTTTTTTCTCCTTCCAGCCCAGAATGCCATGATTTCTCTCAGCCACCCCCTGTCCCACTTGTCTTACTCACTTTTCCAGCCCGTCTTTTCCTTTTACCACCTCTGCACAAACTCTCCATCCATAGCACCCCAAATAATAATAGTGACCCCCCTCTTTGTGTCTCTAATAGTTAAAGTACCCCTGGAAAACTATGGGCAAAGGCATCGCTAGGCTTTTTTATCCGGGGCCTGAGTCTCTGGCTACAGGAGATCTCTTCCGTGGGCTTCAGGCCTACAGAAGACTGTAGGCGGTGCAGTATAGTGATGTCATCACACCCAGGCGTGATGACGTCACTGCATTGATTCGCCCCAACGCAGAATTAAGGATGACAGGTCCTGTTTAAATTTAAACACATTAAAAAGTAAGATTCTGGGGATGGGAGAGTTACCTACCTAATTGAGGCGTGTATGTCTACCAAATATTGGTTGTATACCTACCTAAATAGTGGGGTATATAGCTACCTATCAGGGGCATGTATAGCAAATGGGGGGCTGTATATTTACCTACCTAATTGGGGCATGTATATCTACCAGATGGGGGCTGTATTTCTACCTAATAGGATGGTTATATACCTACCTAAAAAAGTCTATATATTTACCTAATAGGAGGGGGATTATATATCTACTTACCTTAGGAGCCTATATACCTACCTACCAGGAGCCAATATTTCTACCTACCTAACAGGAGCCTATATACCTACTAACCTAAATGAGCCTATATAGCTACCTAACAGGGGTCTATATACCCACCTAACAATGGCCTATATACCTACCTAACATGGGCCTAAATGCCAGTGGGGGGAGGCAACCTGCCTATCTACTTAATAAGGGGGCCTTCCTGCCTAATTTGGGTCTACTTGCCTAAAGGGGTATCTACCTATCCGCCTACCTGATTTGTGGTGTACCTAACTAAAATTTTGGGGTTTTACCTACTATATGAGGACACAAAAGACCAAAACTGGGTGCACAAACAGGTGCCATATGGGGGAACTATTACTGTTTGGGGCACAAGGGGTTCATTATTACAGTTTGGTGTGGTATGGATGGGGAGTTTGTACAGAGGTGTGGCACGGGTAGGGAGCTGCTGGGAAATTAAGGAGTTTAAGATGTTTCTGTGGTAAATTCTGCAGACGAGTGCTGTCTGGGAGAAGTCGTCAGGGTGGTCTGGGGCGCACTGAGAATAAAAAGAGAATGATCTTTATCAAAGATGTCGCGGAAAAACAAAAATCACAAACAATTAAAATCAAAGTTGCTATCTAATATTTACAACAAATCATAAAACACGTCACGTATATGTATATGGTATACCAATATATAGTGTATAGGTAGATAGCCACAGATATTTCAAATTTCATAATCTGATCTCAATAAGAATTATATAGGATTAGATATTTAACATACAAAGGTGATAAGTTATAGAGAAACAAATGCACCAAAGCAAAAGAATCCTGATATTTAAACAGGGACAAGATTGAGTCAGATATCCAGGATGAACCACAAGTAACAGGCAAAAGGGAAATCAGCGAGTCCAAGGTCATATCCAATATAGAGCAGCAGGGATTAATCCAAGAGAGTAGATAGTAGCTTGGTGAGAATACACCGGTAAAATCCAAACGTGCACCACATAGAATCCAAGGTGCAATAGCTGAAAAGGGAGGAAGGGAGAAATATGATTTAAATAGAATTTACAGATTCTCTGCTCTACCCCAGCTGCTGATTCGTCTATTAGCAAAGCCTCTTGATTTGCCAGCATGTAAGATCTGCCAATTGACAGACATGTAAGGGGACATGTAAGAAAATTGTCTAGGTCTAAGACTTTCTTTGTTGCCCATAGCAACCAATCAGAGCCCCCCCTCCACTTTCATTTTTTTTCAGAGCACTATATGAAATGAAAAGGGAGATCTGACTGGTTGCTATGGGCAACAAAAAAGTCTTAGACCTAGACATTTTTCATACAAGTGGCCCATAATGAGAATTTTTCTCCATTTACAAGGGGCCAGAATTTAATTTAGTACATGTAATACAGTTTGCAGACACAAAGGACATTTCCTCCAGTACATAAGCTTACCAATGAATCAGATATTGAAGACATTCCCTGACACAGTGAGAATCCTTTGGACCTCAAATTTTAAATGTCCCTTAAGTGGAATAGAAGGTGGAGGAATTACAACACAGTAAAGTGGTAACTAATACTTTTGATTGGTAGGTCAGCTGGACCTGCTGATTTCTTGTTTGGAAAAGTCCAATGATTGACTGAATAGCTGTAAACAAAGCACACATGATGCCTAGACCTTCTTCTACTACTATTGATTGAACCAGTTACAAACTCATAAAGGAGAGCTGCCATCAAATTATTACTTAGCATGGCCTGGATAATGTTACTGGAGAGTGCATAGTGAGCTGACTGAAAAATTCATTGTTTCACAGTACTAGACTAAGATACTCTAACCATGGATAGGTGCAGCTTGTAGGGCTCTAAGGAAGCTGCTCTGAGGTGGTATGATCTGAGTTTACTGTTAGCCTTGGGATGTAAGTTCTGTGGAGTTTACTGTGGATAAAAAAGATTTCAGCCAAGAAGTGAACCTAGAAACTGGATTGCCGCAAACATGGAAAAAGGCAATTGGATTGGAATTGCTGACTAGATGCCAACCATAGGAGAAATTTAGGCATAGTTTAAAGCAGAATATCTGCTGTTCTGAGACCTGAAGGGTGACCTGGATAGCCAAGTCCTATGGTGTTGTAGATAGGACTTGTGGTATTGTCCCACTTCAGGCATTGATGGCATATCACTAGGATGTCAGATAGGTGCAGGGCCACATCTTATTCATATATCATCAATGTCTTAAGTGGAACAACCCATTTAAAGAAGAACCTTTAAAGACCTTTGCGATTAAAGTTATGTTGTTAGTTATTTAATGGTATCATACTCTAGATGGTGATGTCACTGTTATGAGGTGCTTCAAGCAACAGAATTGCAATCTTTTTTCCAACTCCCACCTCTAAAATTAATGAATAAAACATAAACAACAAGTTGCATGTTGCAAATATGTGTTGTCTGGCTTACTGGTCATGTTATGTGGAAGTATAGAAGTATGGAGATATAAAACAAGTTCTTTTTTACATTCTATTAGAATTACTGGTCAGTAGTGTTGAGCGATTATTATCGACAAAGTTGAAATCGGCACAGTTTTTATGTTGATCGAAATTTTTAGATCATGCGATAATTTAGGTTAAAATCTGTGCATCATCTATTAAGATCGCGCCATTTTCGGCGCCTCCTGTCATTTTGGCGGCCAGCAAATCAGCTTACAGAATAGAGCAGGGTGAGATGTGTGTGCGACGTCATGACTGGGATGTGTATGGTTGCGATTGGCTGCAAAAATCACATGACCTCGTTTTACATAGAAGAGCGTTTCCTGTTCAGCCTCAGTGTCTCTCAGCATCTCAGAGCAGAAGGACGTGCGCTCTGCTTGTGTCCAAACAGCTCAGCGAAATTAATCTATTTCTTCACAGAGAAAGATCTACTGTTAGCTGTGATCCTTACAAATTAGTTAGATTAGAGATTGGAAGATTTTATGTAGTTAGGTAGAGAATTTTAAAGGAGCATCTACCGCTGTAAAGTCACGGGAGGGAGCGAAGGGGGGGGGGGGGGAGGCCCGCGGGCGAACACAGACAAGCTCTATAAAGAATACTGGATAAAGTTCACCAAGACTTAATGTAGACATTGCACTGCAATAGCTTTATTATTAACAGTTTTCTATTGAAATATTTCCTGGATATTGGGCAGCCTGAACTTATATTAGGATACACATCTTTTCTAGTAACTGCAGGTCTCTTTGTTAGGTGCAAAACTCCACTTTAATTATCAGTATACATTTCAGATAGGTGTTCATTTTCAATTTTGCCCATTCCACCTTTGTTCATATATCCACCTTGCAGTTAAATTAGAATCCAGCAATTTTGTAGTCAGCACAGGTTGATAGGTGCCAAAAATACCTTGTATTATCCGAATACATTACAGATACGTGTTTTTGCACTTTTGCCCAGTCCAGATTTGTTCATTGAGGCACCTTGCACTTAAATCTGAATGCAGCAATTTTGTAGTCACCACAGGTGAATTAAAGGTGCCAAAAATACCTTTTATTATCCAATACATTACAGATACGTGTTTTTTTGCACTTTTGCCCAGTCCAGATTTGTTGATAGAGCCACCTTGCAGTTAAATTTGAATCCAGCAATTGTTAGTTTCCACAGGTGAATTGATAGGTGCCAAAAAATACCTTTTATTATCGAATAGTTTACAGACACGTATTTTTTTACTTTGGCGCACTACAGTTTTGTTCATTGATCGCACCTTGCATTTAAATGTGATACAGCAATTTGTAGTCACCACAGGTGAATGAAGCTGCCCTAAAAAATACCTGTGTATTATCCGAATATAAAGTTTCAGAATACGTGTTTTTTGACTTTGGCAACACTACAGCTTTGTTCATTGAGAACTGCACTTATAATGTAGAATACTGCAATTTTGTAGTCACCAACAGGTGAATTGGAAAAGGTGCCAGAAATACCTTGTTTCTTTCCGAATACATTTCAGATACGTGTTTTTTTCGCTTTGCGCAGGCAGTTTTGTTGATAGATCTACTTTGCAGTTAAATTGAATACAGCAATTTTGTAGTCACCACAGGTGAATGATAGGTGCCAAAAATACCTTGTATTATCCGAATAAATTTCCAGATACGTGTTTTTTCACTTTTTGGGCGCAGGCCTGCTTTGTTGATAGATCTACTTTGCCATGTTAAATTGAATACAAGCATTTTTGTAGTCACCAGAGGGAATTGATAGGTGCCAAAAAAATACCTTGTATTATCCGAATACATTTCAAGATAGTGTTTTGTCACTTTGGCGCAGGCAGCTTTGTTGGTAGATCTACTTTGCAGTTATATTTGAATCAGCATTTTGTTTGTTTTGAGGGATTGAGAATAGCTGTGATTTGCCAGTCTTTTAAAAAGAGACTTTCAAAAACTCTTCATAGCTTCTCAAAAATTTTTATATTTCTGAACATGGAGCGAAATTCAGGTGGTTAAGCGAGCAAAAGAGGGGGGTAGGACATGGAGGTAGAGGTACGAAGAAGGCGCTCCTTCGTGCTGCGACATAACACACATGCCGCGGATGTCAGTTGCATGTACGTCAGGCCTGTCATCGCGTGGGTCGAGGGCGCCTGATGAATTCAGTAGACGTAACAGCGTCGGCCCAATCTGTCCTTTCAGTAGGTTAATTGCAAAACTGCAATCAGGCAGTCTTAACTTCCTGCGATCCTCCCCGTCCACAGGCCAACAAATGGTTCTGACTTCAGCATCGCATCCCGTCCAACATGAGCAGACCCAAATTGTTCAACTCGTAATGTACCCACCACTTGTGGATCAATCCATTTTCTAAAGAACTTCTTTGATGACACAAAATGGCCAGCTGGTGGTCAGAATGGACATGTTTAAAGATTCTTATCGCAGAGCCACATAAAGTTGCGAGTGATTTTCTCTTAGCCTCTGGAACGAACCAGTTACTTGAAACATCAGAGGGAGAAGAAGGAAGCCGGTCATCGGAAAAAATCTTCCGGATATGCGGGGTCGGAATACTGCCTTGGCAGTCCCTCTTGCTTGGTACGCCGACGGTCTCTTGGCTCGGACTGCAGAATGTCAGCACGTCATGAAGTCCCACTGTGTGATAGGAATGATGATGACGGACATTGCTCGGATTGTCGCGGAACGTGACCCCCCCCCCACCCCCCCACCAACCCCCCCCCTCCCCCCGCCCCCCACCCCCCCCCCTCCCAAATCTTGCGTGCATTCATCAACTAAGCGACGAGGCAGGAAGAACGCATGTGGTAGTGTCATACGGATTCCGACTCCAAAAAGATGAGGGCACTTGGGCATCGCAGATGTCCGCTGATTGATTCGCACCGCCGCGACGGTCAGCAAACCGCTCCTCGCTTATTTGTGCGCGATCAAAAAGGTCAGTGACCCTATCAACGCCTGGCCTTCTTTGACAAGCCTCTGATTTCACCAGCGATATCTTAGATGCGCGCGCTTCTCGCCGTAAAGCATAAGTAGACGCAAAGACTTTACCGTGGTTAACCACACCAACATGTCTTGTCACATTGCACAGCGAATTGCATCGAGTTGAATGGAGGCAAAACAACTTGGCAAAAAAAAGGCACAAACCGAGCGCCGAGGCCTCCAACCACTGTCACACCCTCGTGTCTCCGCCGCTACCTCTCCTCCGCGACCACCAGCGTCTCAGCTGCCGTCCTCTAAAGAGTCAATGATCAGGATCAGCCTCCGCTTCTGCCTCTCCGTGTGCCTCAGAAAAGTAGCACCAGCAACACGATGACCATCTATCCCTTCTCCTTGTCGCGCTCAGATTGAATGACCCTGCGCCGTTACTACGGCTCACAGTCTAGAGAGCCATTCCTCCCTCTGTTCTTTCAGGTTTGGCGAGCAGAGAGAAGAAAACACTTTAACCCCAAAGCCATCAAAAGCCAAAGCCTGAATCTCGGCATGTGCCATGGCTTTGGCCTTGAAATTGTATGGTCTTTCTTTTCATCTGGTGGACACAGCATTTAAGATCCGTCATTGCATCTAGCCTGCCCCATATTACCAGATGCCGAGCTAGCATTTTTTGCAGAAAGCCGTCCCTGCCCTGGCCAGCCCTGTGTCAATGACTAACTTTCAATGCGCGGTTGTACTGCATCTGTGGCCAGGAAAGAAAAGTCATTGATACCACGCGACACATGGATTAGGAGACATGCCAAGGCCGCTATATCTCGTGACAGCTCACTGGCCCCCCCCCCCCCCGCCTCCCCCCCCGCCACCCCTCTGGGGGATGTCTCTGGCGGGATGACCGGTCGGCTCTATGGCTCGGCGCACGCTCTTCAAAACTGAAGAAGGTGCAGGGTTCTGTTCCCACAAGTCCTCTTTGTGGCAGTTCACGTGCCAGAGGCTAACCAGGCCGTGTTGAAATTCATAGTGGTCCATTCCCCCCCGACCCCCGACCGTGCCACACACAGGTCAGGACGCTGGTGGAAGCTCTCCGACCAATGAGACCGAGGTCTGACCTGGGGAGCCAAGAACCTTGATGCCATGGCAGGTGCGTGGGGGGTGTGCGGTATCAACGGGCGAAATCTGCTGGCCGCTTTATAGATCGGTAGGCCTGAGCAAGATCTCTTTGCCTAGCACATGTCATTGAACCTTTTGTCGATCCAGAAATTTCTAAAGCGGCTACCCTAATCTACCCTCGCCCCCCCCCCCCCCCCCGAACTGCCTGCCCCATTGGGAGGCTCGAGTCTCTACGTTCGCACTTTACGCACGTTCGCTACCCTGCTTCGTCTCCCGCTGGCTGCGTGTGCAAGTGTCAGCTCGGGCTCCCTGCTCACGTCTCAATGTTGACGTGGCACAAGCTGGAATTCTACACTCCACATTGCTCCAGGATTGTGGTTCGCTAGCAGCGCGAATGCAGTTACGACAGTAACAGAAGTGACCACAATGGCGTGACAAGCAGCGGGAGTGGTTGGGTGAGAGTGGACGATCGGGGTGTTGACGCCACTGACGAGGTGGAGGTCAGGTGAAAGAGCCTTCTGTAACATCCTGTTAGCAGTTTTGAAGAAGCCACCAAAATGTAGTTCGGACAATGCCCTTGTCAGCTATGAGCATTCGTGGTGATCTGTAGCTTCTGGACCGATCGTTGCGACACTCTGAAACAACAGGTCCCTGCAGCCGCACGAAGACGGAAGACGGGACACAGATGCGACTCTATGCCTTTCATCTCCGTCAATCCACAACGGCCCGACATGTTTCACAATTTCCATCTGCCGTCTTCATTAGACCAGTGGTCGGGCCGTCTCAGAGCTAAGCCCCCCTGCTAGGTGAGCGCATCCAGCTTCTCATGGGGTGGCATCAAACTCAGGAAGTCAGGGACATGTGTTTGAACGCTGTGGGGAGGCAGACCGGAGAGAGAATGAGGAGGAGGAGGAGCGAGGAGTTATTCTATAGACCCGACGTTTATTAGTTTACGACGTCCTGCCTTGAGAAGTAGGGGGTTGGCGCGATTTTCGATGAGCCAGAAGCAGGAGGAAAGAGTGAGGGAAGACAGTTTTGCTAGTAGCCCTCGACAGGCTTGGGAAATCAAGCGTCCATCTTCTACACTATGTCACGTGCTTTGATTTGCTTCTCACTTTCTCCAAAATGATCCTCGAATTTAGCTCCATCAAATTAGAAAGACAGTTACTGGGTGGCCACCCTACCATGATACCCTGGTACAAGACAAAACTCCAGAGCACTTTTCCTTCCACTCCAACCTAAATAGAGAGTTAAAATGCAGGAAGATGGACGACCTGCTGATTTATCAATCTTGGAGCACATACTGTTGCTGTCTGCTTCTCGTTCCCTTCCAAATGTCACTTGTTTGGATAACAACTCATCATGCGACCCGTGACAGCTAAGATATGATTTGCCAAGTAGTCAATTAGTAAGCAAATCGACAGCAGGCCCAATTAAAGCCTATTGGTGTGACCTCTGGCAATCTCTTTATTTACCCTACACTTCAACGCAACACATGCAATGCAAGTGGACCAGAACATTTCCAACAACACAAGTAGAGAACACCAGCTTTAAAGATAGGATGTGCACTGACTATCTTCGTTTCACACAACGATGTGTTTTGGTATGTGTTGCCCGACGACCCGCATAATAGACTTCTGTGTGTTGTGATCACAAATGGACGAATGGCTCCCGCGAGCTCGATCGCACACGCAATAGATTGGTGTGTTGTCCTGCATCCAGCAGCCCAGTTGTACATATCTGAAGAGACACTTCAGCAACAGACATGGAGGAGCATTACAGACAAACGACTAATACTTGAGCTGACTTTTCAAACATCGAATAATGTTGAAGTGATCGATTATTGACTTCATCAATAGAGTCAGGCACCCATGGATCTCTGATGATGTTGTCAGGCGCCACATTTGCCGATGAGGGTCACGATTTAGTGTTCCGGTCTACTTCACATTCCTCTTCAAACAGAAATTGGTCCTCTTGAAATCAGTTTTGTAATAATGACTGCATTTCTTTTACTGCAAATTTCTTATTCTTCTGTTTTCCTCAACAGTTTCATTTTGCTGGTTTTGCTGTGGAGACGTAAAAGACACCAAGGTTTCTTTGACATAAACTACCGGTATTCCCATTACTCACGTTTGATCTCTAGAAGTTTTTCTGCATTAGCGTCAATGGTTTTTTGAGGTCATGTTGCTGTGAGAGTACAGTCTCTATAAGTAATGTTCCTTTGTGAAACAGAAATGTGCTTTTAAGTGGCATTCTCCTCACAAATTTTTAATAGTGCTGAGAGAGTTCTATTTTTACATATTTTTTGCGGGGTCATGTCAGCTGTGAGAGTATAGCAATAAATGTCCTTTGGACCAGAATGTGCGCTTCTAAGTGGCATTTCTGCACCTCACAATCTTCATATCACGTGGATAGAGAAGTAAATTTTTATAATTTTTGCGGTCATTGCTGCTTGAATTTCAGAAATACTAGCAGGTCCTATTATAAAGAAAAATGTTTGTTTCTAACAGACATTTGTTCTCTCACAAATGAGTAGGCTTCAAGGGTCTTGCTTTGTTATTTTTGGATGTGCATTTTGCTGGAAAGGAAGCTATACTAAAGGTCGATATTATACAATAAATGTTGTTTATTAACAGACAATTTGTCTTCACAATTGGACCTAATAGTGGTCTCAAGGGTCATGCTTTGTAATTTTGGGCGGCATTTTGCTGTGAAATTGCCTGCATATCTAAGAGCGTCCATATATAAATTAATGTTAGTTTTAAACAGGAATTTTGTTCTTTCACAGAGTGTACACTAAAGTGGCTCAAGGGTCATGATTTTAATGTTGCTGGGCGCATTTTGCTGTGACACTAGCAGCTATAGTAAGACAGTCCTATTATAAAAATGCTATTGTTTTTTAGAACAGAACATTTGTTCTGTCAAAATTGTCAAGCAGTGGCTCAAGGGTGATGGTGCATGCTCAGAAACAGGTATAAGTAGTGATCACTGTGGTAATGGACACATATTGCCAAAGATGACTTGTTTTTGCAGTCTTTTAACATAGCGATCAATCCTCTGTATTGAGACCAACCCTTTAATACACAATTAAAGAAAATGAGGGAAACAAAGAACAATGGTGGGATTCATCCTATTTAAAATGTGTGTTTATAGAAATTAAACTACTAAAAATCTTGCATGTACAAAATAGCTGGTAAAAAAATTCTCTCTGAATTTGTACAGGACGGTACAGAAAACTTGGACCCAGATTGTAGTTATTCAAGAGGACATGGAGTAGTGGAGTCACGGACCAAGAGAACAAAGTAGAGGACAATTGTCCTCATGCACGTTGTGTAAAATGAGCATAAACAGAATGCCACGAATAATATGGGCTACACCCTGGTTGGAACAGAGCCGTTAACCACAAGTCATTTCCAAGTGAAGCTCAACTTGGTCAGCACTCATAAAGTAGGCAAGCGCTACCAGGACAGCGACATTATAGGTCCAGGTGAAACTAAATTAGGTGGTTGACAAAGACTTCCTTTTTTACCGCGAACTTTTTATTGGATCCAGCAAGGTTGGAGCTCATGCTGGCTGAGCCCAGTGGACAGGCGTTAGTCAAATGTACCAGTTCCTACTAAATAACATGGTGGTTGTGATGAAAGACTTCCTTTGCAGCGGCACTCGTGTGGAATCCTCCGGGGTCATTGCAGGTTTGGGGGATCATCGCAGGCCCCCCAGGACCCAGTACAACACCAAATATAATCATTCGAGTTCAACTAAAATGGTGGTTGAAAGGACTCCTTTTTCCGTGGCACATTTTTTTTAATTCTGGGGGTCATGCAGGTTTTGGTGGGGTTCATGCTGCGGCTTTCACGGATAGGGATTATTTCAATTAGTCCAGTTCAAGCATTTAAAATTGTATGGTCAATTCATACATGCGTTATGGCACTTTTAATTTGTGGGGTCATGCGTTAGGGTCTATGCTGTGGTGCCAATGACGGATATGTGAATGGTGTTGTGATTATTTTCTTGTGGCTTTTTATAACACTAGTGTGTGCCTAAGATGTAGCAAGTATCCATTTGATCTGTTTGTGGATGTTATAATTCAGCTTCTCAGCCCGTTTGGGTGGGTAAGAAATGAAGGTGTTGTTGCTCTCCAATAGACTTTAATGGCATCGATCATAATCTACTATCGACTACTCGACTATATTGTCGATGATGGTCGACTATGGGACCACTCGATCTGATGTCGGATGGCCAACGTGAATCGCTGCAACACTACTTAAGTTTAGATTAAAATTGTGTTAGCTTAGGCATTTAAAGCCAAACAAGCCCTTAGTTAAAACATGTATACAACTATAACTATGTGCTGGTTTTGCTTGAAATTACCAATATAACACATCTTGTCTGAGCTGTTACTGGAAGAGATAAATAAAGAAATTTTCTTCTTACCTGTTAATAAATTATATGTACCCTACAGAAAGAAAAGAACATTCCATCACAGGAAAATCCTTCATTTTGCAAAATGAATAGAAAAGAAAGAAAAATATTTTTTCTTCAAATAAGAAATGTAAAAATACTCAGCCTGAAGATCCAAAATAACTTCCTATAAATCTTGTCACGGGAGTGCTGATCGGAGGGAGCACTGGTGTGCAGCACCAGTCCTCATTCACTTAGATGCTGCAGCTGCATTAAATAGCAGGGACTGCAGCCAGCTTCAATCTCTTCTGCTAGAGATGGGAATCAGCTGTACTTAGCAGCCGGCACCAGCCGCCTAAGTAGCAGACTTAATGAGTAAGCCCCCTACACAGGATCTTAGAGACAATATGGCATATCCATTGTCAGTAAGGAGTTAAAGCTATTTGGTTTTACTTGACATCACCTATCGTTAATAAATGTGTCCTGACACTGAAAATATGATTTGCATTGTACATTACATAAATGGCCATTTCTTCAAGGGTGGAATAAAAAAACCTGAAGTGTATTTCTAAGACAGAAATCTGAGGCTGATCCTTGGATTTTTGTTGCAGATGTGCCATGGAATTGTAGTTTATGATGCCATAATTTCAGCATTTTGCTGCCTGTAAATGGGATTGCAGAGACATATTCAAAAGCAAAGGATGTGAATTTGCATTGGAATTGAAACAAATTTTAATATGGAATTTGTGCTGTAATCTTTTTCAAAAATGACATGTGAGCAAGTTCCAAGAAAGTCTAAAACCTAACTTCTGTCTACCTTCTGTCTTAGACGGTGGCTCTCTCCCTTATCTCTGAAGCTCTTCATCTTTAAATTGGCTGCTGAGTATAAAAGCGTTCATCACAACCCCACAAAAAAGAAAATATATTCAAGGAAATGAGCCTTAGTAAAAGAAAAAGAAACCTGGATATTCCTTGAAACCAACATAAACAAATAAATAAAATTAATGAAAATAAGCCTTAGTTAAAAAAGAAGCCTGGATATTCCCTTTAACCAACACAAACAAGTAGATAAATAAATAAAATAATTCACATACACTGAATGAAATAAACCGTACTAAATACAAATCCTGAATTATTCAGAATGCTTCTACTCTGCACTGAACTTTAAAGATCAGCAGGCACAAAGAATGCCATGATTCTATATAACATCTAAAAATAGCATTGGCTTTTATTTTTGGGGTCATGTATAAATTTATCCTTAATATCAGTGCTTTTATTTGGGATGGGTGCTTACAGTATCTTACAAGTCTGTAGACATTTATGGACAGTCCAGCACCTTTACTCTCATTTTCTTTAGCAAGTCAGTGGTTGTCTTCTTGGAGGTGAGTTTCAGGTCATTATCATGTTGAGATGCTGCCCTGCGGCCCAGTTTCTGATGGGAAAAGATCATGCTCTGCTTCAGTATGTCACAGTACTGTACATGTTGACATTCATGGTTCACTAAATGAAGTGTAGCTCCCCACAGTCGGCAGCACTTAGGCAGCCCAAAACTATGATGCTCCCACCACTATGCTTCACTGTAAGCAAGACACATTTGTCTTTGTGTTCCTCACCTGGTTGCTGTCACACACGCTTGACACCATCTCAACCAAATAAGTTTATCTTGGTCTCATCAGACCACAGGACTTGGTTCCAGTAATCTGAGTCCTTAGTCTGTTTGTCTTCAGCAAACTGTTTGCAGGCATCATGTTTAGAAGAGGCTTCCTCTTTATGTAGACTAAATTGATGATGCACAGTTTGTGGCGTATGGTCTGAGCACTGACAGGCTAACCCCCCTCCAACCCTTTAATTTCTGCAGCAATGCTGGCAGCACTTGCACGTCTAGCTTGAAAAGACAACCTCTGGATATGTGGCTGAGCATGTGCCAAACTTCTTTGGTCGACCATGGCAAGGTCTGTTCTGAGTGAAACCTGTCTTGTTAAGTCGCTCTATGGTTTTGGCCAACATGGTGCAACAGGGGGTTGGCAATCTTCTTTTAACCTTAAGCCATCTTTATGTGGAGCAGCAATTCTTTTTTTCAGATCCTCAGAGAGTGCTCTGCCATGAAGTACCATGTTGAACTTCCAGTGATCAGTACGCGAGCGTGTGAGAGCGATAACACAAAATTTAACACAGCTGCTCCCCATTCACACCATCGTAACACTAAGGAGTCACATGGAGGTAAAATGAAAAATTGGCCACAATTTGTCCATTTTCACTTAGGGGTATACTCACTTTTGTTGCCAGTGGTTAAGACATTGATGGCTGTGTTTTGAGTTAGTTTGAAGGCACACCAAATTTACACTATTTTACATGCTGTACACTACTATACATTGTATCAAAGTGTCATATCTTCAGTGTTGTCCCATGAAAATATATAATACAATATTTACAAAAATGTAAATACTGTAGATTCCACTTAAGAAGATGGAGATGAAAAGGAGGAAGAGACAGTAGATGATGAGTTTCTTGGCTCAACATGATGAGAAGGCAGAGAGCTGCATAGCAGCGGGCTGGGGTTTTTATGAAGAGGAAAATGTAACAGAGAGTCTCCCTTATTGAACATGAAGCAGGGTGCCCAAAACCAAAAGGAGCCCAACACCATCTGCTAGCAATTGCATCAGGCCTACCTCTTTGCCTGCTCACATAACCTTTTCTACATTTATTAAAACCACACATAATGACAAAATACTGCAAGATCTGAACTCCATGATTAAAATGTATCAAGAGCCAGAACAATCTGGGCACCACATGCATAAACAGTCATGAAGTGCCAACACACACTTCTTTTAAGAGCACACCTGAGCCAGAGGACCTTGCAGCTACCCCACCCTGCTCCCTCTTCCACTGTCATCGCTGCTTCTACCTCCTCCACCCTCATTATTAATGCAACACAAGAAGCTATTGGCTCCCTTCCCCGTTGACTGACTAATAAGTAAGTGACACAAGTGGGGTGATACAGCAATGTTATCATGCCTCCTATGGTGCTCTGTCTCCTAGGACAAAAACCTAAGGTTTGGGCCCTAGGCCTCTGGCATAGAAGACGTCATAGGTAGCGTGATACCACTCATAATGAATTGAAGCTCCCGGAGCTATGTGCTCAGCAATGAAAGGGAAAGAGCTGTAAATCATTTTCTATTTTTTTTCCATCAATCAGAGGGTCCTTCATACCTATCTATTTATATACAGGGGGCATATATACCTACCTACAGGGAGCTTACATACCTACCTATCGACCTACAGCAACAACCAAAAAAGGGGGAAGACCAACACAAAGGAATATCATAAAAAATACTTTATTAGACATAAATGTAAAATTGAACACACCAAAAGAAATAATGACCAAAATGTTTATGTAAATGTTTTTTGTTTGCATTATTTTTGGTTTTTGGTCGTTATTTCTTTTGGTGTGTTCAATTTTATATTTATGTTTAAGGAAGCATTTTTTATGATATTCCTTTGTGTTGGTTTTCCCCCGTTTTTGGTTGTTACAGTTGAGTTTTGGGTTGTTCAATATTTTTTCAATTTTGCTTGTATTATCCTGGGTATTACTATTTATAGGGTATTCTATCAATCTACAGGTTGTATATATACCTACCTATGTATAGGGGGCATATATCTATCTATCTATCTATCTATCTTCCTTCAGGGGGCATATATACCTTCCTACCAAATGGGGGCAAATATCTATCTATCTAACTACAGCCTATATACCTATCTACTGAGTGTCTAAATGCCTACCAAATAAGGGGCTTATATACAGTACCTACCTACTGGGGGTCTATATACCTTACCTACCTTATGGGGTCTTATGTACCTACCTATCTTCTGAAAGACCTGTATACTTTCCTAAATAATGGAGGGCCCATATACCTACCTACTTAATGGGGAAGCTCAAAACATCTAGATCCAGTCTGGTGGCAATTTTGGCATCAGAAATAAAATATTCCGTAGAGCAGATTAGTTCTTGTCTTATGAGTACCAAAGTTTGCATCAGTGGGGAAACAAAGCTTAAAAATATCTCTACCATTCCCTTCATCTACATCTTTTTTCACACCTGGTTGAACTTGATGGACATTTGTGTTTTTTTGACCATATTTAGTTGGGGTGAACCTTCTTCCTTTTTTGGGGGTGTCTACCTACTATACACATGATTAGACTAAACCTTGGTGCAGAAATGGGAACCCCATAGCTATCTGGAGTAATACTTACTGTTAGAGTCACAAGGCGGTCATTATTTCTATTTGGGGTGCTATGGATAGGGAGTTTATATGGAAATTGTAATTAGAAGGTAAGTGCTGGAAAAATGAGGAGTCTAAGTTACTTGTTTGGTAAATTCTGCAGAGATGAGTCATGGCCATAAGAAGGCGGCATGGCATTCTAAGTCAGATAGAGACGAAAAGGGGAAAGAACAACTCTCACCAGTGGTCAGAGCTTATTTTGCTTTGGATCATTGCTGTATGTACTGTCATATGATGGTGGCCTGAGTTGATGTCTGACTACTCTGATGTCTCTATATCTTGGTATTATAGGATGTATTAGCGCTTGTATAACAGCAGCGTACACATGTCCCTCACTTTGTAATTAAGGGTTTCTCTGTGCTACTTTTTTCACTTGTGTTTATAGTGTTGTTTATTTTAGAAAGCAGTGACCAAAGCAAAATTGGGGGCGGATATTATATGTAGGCTAGTAACGGTGTGTACCAGGGATGCTTTTTAGTCATAAACTTATCCTTCAAAAAATCCTCACACAGCCCTATGGACAGAAGAGTAAAAACTTTTTGACTTTTAGAACAGAGTAGCATAAAAACACGATTTTTTAAAGTAATGATTATGATTTGTAAGTGTAAGGAGGGGCCTGTAAAAAGAACCGGGCGTGTAAAGTGTGGGTGTGGTCTGTACAACAGAACAAAAATTTGGGGACAGCTCTGGGCGGCAAAAGTTCTAGCTATGCCACAAGGGATGCACCTTGTGTAAGGCTGGATCTGGCAATTCATCTGTCTAGATATCTAGATGTAGATGTTACCAGAACTCTAGGAAATGCAGTATAAAGAGGAAAAGCCTGGGAAATAGAGGGGTCAGTTCAGTAGCAGTTGGTGAGACAAAAAGAGGAGAATTGAGGAGGGATGTGATATCCCCAGAGAATAATAGTATATAGGCTACATAAAGGGTTACATCTTGATAGTGTAAAAACTGGGGACTGACAGTGCTGGGGATGAATAGACTCTACAAGGACATGGAGAGATGACATATGGACAGAGAGGGAGACTTCCGCCCTACAAACTTGCCACTGATGAACATGTTGAAGAAGAGGCTGTTATAACAGTAGGTTGCTGGCAAACTCTGGTTGAAAAGTTGAGACTGTCTACCAAAAATGCTTTATCTCAAACCTGAGTTAATACACTCTTTCAAGTTACCACATGCTGTGTACATTCAGAACTTTGAAGCTATATATTGTCATGCCTTGGTACCACCAAGAGTTGCAGCACATTTTCTCTTTCCCATCTGCTGCACACTTTTATCTTCATCATGCTACTACAACCCCTGTTTTTTTCAAACCCCCTATACTGAGTCAATGTCAATATTGAGACCTCTGAAAAGTCACAAACTGCATAGCGCTGCACAAGGGAAAAGGTTCCACCTTTTGCTAATGTTCATCTGCCTAGGCAGGCACAGTCACGTAAGTCAAGAGCTGCTAAAGGTTTTACAAGCCCAAGCTGATGTTGCTGAAGCAAGCTCAAGCCAGGCATGGTCATTTGTAATAAAGGGCCCAACTTGCTGACAGCACTTTGCCTTGGTTGATTTATGCATGTAATTTGCCTGCCCTATCTGATTAATCTGATAATACAATGTTTCCTAACAAAATACCCAGGGTTAAACCTACTGCTGGATAAGGCCACAAAATTGTGCTGGCACTTTTGTTGTTCCAACAGCTATCTTTCATTAATAAGTGTAGAAAAGGTTATGTGAGCAGGCAAAGAGGTAGGCCTGATGCAACTGCTAGCAGATGGTGTTGGCATCCTTTTGGTTTGGGGCACCCTGCTTCCTGTTCCAGAAGCTATCTTTCATTTGGTGGCTGTGCAATGCCAATATGGCTTACCTTCTAACTGCCTCATTTGTGATGTTTTTTTTACACATTGGAATTCCACTTTATATATGATGCAGAGGCTCTCCCAGCAACATAGAGGTATGATGGCGTACCAGATGCTACTGCACACAATTAGAGTCACTAGTAATTCAGAATGTGTGTACCAGTTTAGTTCCTTTTGAGGAACATGGTCAGTTATGAAAAAGAAGCATCCTCTCGACAGGGTTCTCCATTCTTGGGAAAAGCATGGAAAAAAAGGAGGAAGAGGATGACTAGTAGGATAGTGTAAACCAGAGGAGGCTAAGGGGCTATGCCAAGGACTTGCCATTCATCACTGACACATTCATTGTCCAAGGATGGAGGGAGCAGAAAGATGACACATGTGTGGCCCTACTCAGAAGTACTGTATATGGACATTCAGTGGTAGGCACTTTAAGGCACGTGAGTTCTCTCATGCTGTTGCACTTACAGATGGACCCTCTGATAAATCAATGTATAAAGATTCTAATAATTAATGAGTAACCCCCTTTCTAGATCTTCACTACAAGGCCAAAATGTTGCAACTTTTACGAGAAGAGAGGGGAGCTAGAATGCATGAGAAACAGGATACACTGTTACTTGAGCAATGAATTCTCATGTGGCAGCAGGGATGTATACAATGCCTTACACAGCCCTTTGGCATATGCCAGAGAAGCAGGTAGCAGCAGCCGGCAGCAACAGCATACCCACCACTAACAGCAGAGGTTATCAAGATGATTAAATCAGGTGTGGAAATTATCTTTGTTCCACTCCTGTATCCAATTAAAGGCCTCCTCCGAATTATATTGTTATTATTGCTGCCGGCAGCCAGAGCTCGAGAAGTATGACCCATACGCTTGGCTGGGACATGAAATCTGAAGTTTAATCCCAGTAAATTACATTCCAATAGAACTTTTTAATCACATGACTATTTTATCACTACATGATTGGTTAATTGGTGGTTGCTAAGAGATAAGTTATAATTTGCATGTACGTATGAAGCATTATGTCACGATACTAGTGGATACAGCTGGAATCCAATGGCTATACTGCTTGAACACAGCGAAGCCAATGCAGACGTGGAACAGGAGGCAGCAAGAGATGTAGACTGGATTCGCTAGGCAAATTCAGGAGAGCACAGATGAAAGGACACGTAGGTATTAGAGAGTTTTGGTCAGGTAAAAACCGCAAAGGTGAGAACTAACGGAAATGCAAGTTCCAGCTAGAGGACTGCACAGCAGGACTAAACACAATACTCAAGCAATGATATACAGGCTTGAGGAGTTTATATATGCTCGTCAAGCAGGAAACAGGAAACAAGATGGCACCAGCTGAGACAGATCCACCATCTTTGACTGAGGGCAAAACTTAAGGGCAAACACAGTAAACAAGTTTCCAAGTTCCATAGGCAGTTAGATTCCTGACACATTATGCTGAATAGACACTTCCCAAACGCATCTGTATCATCTTGGGGGGAGGCGAGGAAAGTAGGCCTTGAATTTCTTGTTCTCAGCAGACACCGCATCTGTCTCAAGGAAAGCTGTGTGAGAGATATCTGATACTTTGATAAGGATGTAAGGCAGTAAAAGCAGTTTAACAAACTATCCGATGAGCTTAGATCAAGAATTAATAGATAAAAAGACTTTTGTATGTTTTGTTGTTTTCCCTCCTCAAATCACGCACCTTGACAGTCCCCCCTAAAAACATCACAATCTGTTCTAATGCCTCTGCGCCCTTCCCAAGAGCGGGAATGACAATGGATGTCTTCCCTAATCTGAACAAGAATGGGTAAAGCTCACTTAAAGGTCACTCTCCTTAGACAGCAGGGTGAACAGGTGGAGGCGGGTGTTTGAACCCACTGAACCACTGATCAGGCTATGCTCCATGGGGCATAACCAAGCAAACCACGCGGCCTCCTTGCAGACCTTTGATGGTAAGGATGACTGTTTTACCAAACGACGGCCTTGTGCCACCTCAAGCAGTCGTCCCCGGCAGAGGCATCTATGAATTGTTTACAATCTCATAACCCTCAATGATTCTGGAGAGTCATGATTGGAGGCGGTCTTAATTGTTCCAGCTATACAACCTTGCAAGGCATCTCGGGTGTAATTATCAAAACCTCAGTGATTATAATAAGTTGTAATTTACCCAGTTCATACCTTTGATATTAGATATCTGGGGCGTAAGTGATTCAAACCCTTTGACCTGATCCCTAGCTTTGAATTCACAGGCAACACCCCTTTGGTTGTCCCTCTTCTGCATTTTTTTACACAACTTCCAGACTAGACAACATATGAAAGGAAAGGGAAAGTTCAATATTGACTTATTGGTCGCGGAGTCACTTTCTTAGCAGTGTGAAGCAATGCACCCGGTGGGGTCTTCATTCAAGTTTCATTGAGGTTCGGGAGACTCCAGGATTACTTGGTGCGTCAAATCTGGGCTCCAGAGAATCTCTGATGTGTTTCTGCACCCAAACAAAGTCGCCAGATGATAGTTTGATCAGAGTCTGATCTGGATTGGAGAGAACACTATGGCATGGATAAGTTTCAATTCATTACACAGATTTATAACATATTTTACACGGCTAGATCTTTCCCTGCACTCCAACTCGCTTTGTGTGAAAACTCCCTAATCAGTGGACCTGAGAATACTATCTCGCAAAGAGAGAAGACCAGTGGGGCGCCTAGGGGTATTTCTGACAAGAGATAGAGTGCAATGGGTAGGATATCGGGGGCCAGGGAAGAGATGTTTATTTGCGAGCTTTCAGCATTTTTTTCTTCAGTAGTGGCTTCATTCCTTTCCACTTTCCTGCTGAATTCGGATGGTAGGGAGTCTGGTGGCAGGCCGAGTTCAGCTCCTTCTATTTCCAAATGGTCTCTGTTACTCCGGCAATGAAGGCAGGTCCTTAGTCATGATTTATAACCATCAGATCCCAAATCTGCCTATCAATTCCACTCAATAGTTTCTTCATCAGTGGTTCGTGACAGTCATGTTGGTAACTGGTATATTTCAGACCATCCCTGAGAAAATATCCACCACACTTAAACATACTTGTATTTTCCACTCTTGGTTAATTCAATGTGTTCATCTGGAGTCCGCTGAGAGGATATAGTATTTTAGCCAAATGCTTCCTTGTTGTTGACAATCATCCTCCAGTATACAAGTATTGATATTTCAACATCTTCTTGCATATTACTTTCTGGGTGTGAGATTCGGTTTAGGATGTCTTGTTGATTGAAGAAATCATCTGGTATATTCCTTTTGTTGGGTAGTAATCATGAGCCTATTGTACTACAACAAGCTGGATATAAAGCCCTTGGTAAACAAAGTCTATTGTCTTTCCACTAGAATCCATTCTTGGTATATCTCTGCCCCCAATTCCTCACAACTTTCCCTTTCCTTCGGCGCTTGTTCAGAGTTTTTGAGATTGTCTCAACACAGGTTAACACCATGTTTCAATCTGCATCTTGGGGGGGGGGGGGTGCATTGGTTCTCCTCTTCTTGTTCTTCTGTCCTTCTTCTCACCTCTTCTTTACTTCTTCTTCTTCTCACCTTCTTCTTTTCCTTCTTATCTTCTCACATTCTCCATCTTTCTTCTCACAGTCTCCTTCTTTCTTCTCACATTCTCCTTCTCTCTTCTCACATTCTCCTTCTGTCTTCTCACATTCTCCTTCTGTCTTCCTCTGCTCTGGTCAGCAACATATACAGCCACTCCTGCTTCCTCTTAATCTCTGGAAGAGAGTCTGCGGCCCATTGCCGCCAAGTCTGCTCTGTAATGTGCCTTCTACTTCCACTGTCTCTATTCTTCCATGGGCTTTAGTGCTTCAAAACGGCCACTCTGAGCGGCAATTGAGAGCATGCATCAAGTCTGAATGGCTTCTTGATTCTTGATGGGCATTCATCTCTAGCTGTCTGGAAACCTCGCAGGGCCCAACTTCAGCCAAAGTCAGGCTACTCATGTACACATAACTGAGTCGGTGCTATATGTTTCATGGTCCTTCTCTTCGGCGAGCCTTTACAAGATTCCCGTACAGCCCAGAGTTCACCTTCTTGGCAGAGGCATTTCTTCGTAAGAATGCAGCCTTCACGGGTTCTTGTCTAAGGTAACCAAAGCAAATCCTGTATAGAGTCGTCCTTGATCGTCCGCATATCTGGATCCATCTATGAATACGACATAGTTCTGAGTTTTCAACTTGGATGTAGAGACAGTAGGGCGAAGATGGGAGGTTTCAGCCTCATGTTTGTTCAAGACAGTCTTGAAGAGGTTCATTTTCGCTGGCAGTCTGGTCTTCATCTGTGGTAGACTGATCTTCATCTTCATCTTCCCCCATTGAGAGAGGAAGCAGAGTGGCTGGGGTGAGAGTAGTACATCTCTCAAAGTGACATTTTCATGCATCAGTAATGGGCATTGTATAGGAGATGGCGACTGTTTAACTGAGGATGAGGTTGCTGCGACTGTTTTCAGGGATCCCTTGTAAGATCGATCGAGGTGCAGCCAAAACATTGACCTGGATGGCCTAAAATCGATGTATGAGTTTTTCAAGAAGAATCTTGTGCAGCAAAGAGTAGCTCTGAAGGCAAGTAGTGGACTATCCGTTCAACAGGAACTAACTTGCCAAAAAATAAGTATCCAAGATGTCTCATATTCGGCGTCCATGTTTTTGTGTCAGGACTTCTGAAGCTTGGTCCATAGTCTCAAATGGAAGAAGTTGAAAGGCTGTGAGTAGTCCGGGAATCCCAGAGCGGAAGCTTGTATTAAAATTTTTTTCAGGCTTTTGAAAACCACTCGTGTGCCTCAAGTGAGAATTCATTGGTGTAAACTAATGTCCATGAAAAAATAGTATAAAACTTGCATAAACTGGAGGCAATTGGGTATCCATCTGACGACAGTAATGACCGAGGCCTAGAACATCCTTGTAGTTGTTTTAGATTGTTCAGTGAAGAAAATGAGCATCACATAAACACAGTCACTATCACAGCTTTTTCGCGCGATCATCGTAAGGTGTTTGGTACCCTGTGGATATGCATTTCCACGAATACAACTTCTAGAACACCCCAACTGGAGTCCTTGGGACTGTATACATTGAGTTAATTACTGCCAATGTTGCAAGAAGACTCTATCAAAGAGCTTAGAATACAATGGAAAATCAGGTCACACAAGAGATGTCATACCATGTCCTGCAGGCTTGAGTGCAACTGGTTGGGTGAATTCTGTGCCCCTGTTGAAGGCTCCTCGTCCGTGGGCTGAGTAACCACGGTAAGTGAAAGCAAAAGTGTATTGACAGTCCCTTTGTGTATTGGACACTGAAGGAAACATTGCAGAAACCATAGGACTGTGAAGAAGGTCATCTGAGAAGGAACTTGGCTGAAAAAACAATGAGCTTTTGGACCAAAGTGAGATTTCTCATAATCCGTGAACAGCATGAATGCTCCATAGTCCTGAACAAACGGTAGTTTATGGAGGTTCACCAGGGATAACTTTTCTTGTGAACAGGGAACCAAGGTGTATTTGCAGGAGAATATGCTGTTCCCAATGAGTACCCCATTATCCAGGAATGTTCGATTTGTGACTCCAAGATTGTTCTTGATTATGCTTTAAAGGCATATTGAGCAAATCGAGGTGGCGGTAGCACCCTCTTTCAAGAAGACATGTCAGTGAGACTGAAGGAAGCCGACAGCATCAAGACCTTTAGACCAAACTTCAAGGAGTAACTTGTCAAACAGTTCAGGGAGGTTGTTGCTTGATGTGATAAAAAATGATGAAGCACAGGAAACAGCTTGTATGAGCTTCATTAAAATTGGAAGTATTGAGTCCAAATACATCCAGAAGAATTATATCTGATAGTAGCATTCAATCGTTTGTAGAAGGATCACTTCAAGCAGATTAGTTGGGTAAGTAGGAGAATAAGTAGTTTTGACAGGAGTCCATGAGTCTAATGGTCCAATTGGCACAGGGTAAGTTTTAACGCGAGTCTGATTGGTCGTCCATCCCCACCTCAATGGCATGAAATGTAGTCAGAGAAAGTAATGAACTCAGAAAGGAATGTCAGATGTTTTCAGAACCGATCTGGCTGCACCTGTATCTACAAGCAAAGGAAGTTGGTGGCCATTAATTTGAAAATTGACAGTCAACACTGGTTCAGAATGACTAACAGTGGTGTTCTCTGAAGCATTGAGTAAAACGGTAGACATAGTTTTGCCGGAGTCCTATGGCTGAGGACGATAGGAGGTGTCTTGAGGTTGGAAAGGCAGATAAGACACATCTTAAGGATATGCTTGTTTGCACTGACTATGGTTAAGGTTGGTAACTTGCGGTCTAATGAATGGATTATTATGTAGGACTGAGGTCTGTGTTGTGTTTGTTGGTTGAATCTTGGCGGTTGAAGACCAAAAAGTTGATACTGAGGTTGAAATTGATTATATGCTTGAGGGTATTGCGGTAGTTGCTGTCCATTGGTAGCAAGATTCCTTTTGTCGTCACGAGCTTTAGCACAGCACTGCCTCATGATATGTCCGGATCGGTTGCAGTAAAAACAAGTTTTCTGAGTTCGGCCTTGTCCGCCAGGGTGTGTGCGTTGGACATTCCGTGAACCATTAGGTCCATATGAGTTGATGGGTTGAGGTCCCGGGTATATTTGTGCTGGTTGATTGTACAGTACAGTCTCAGGAGTCTGGGATGTAGGGTAGGGACACTGTAGAAACTTTCTTCAATTGTTGGGATGAATCAGTCTGTGCCTTAGCAATGGAGAGAAGTTGACTTCCGGATAACTCTGCATATTTTGCTCGATTAGTTTCAAAGTCCCAAATAGGTTTACTTAAACCTATAACAAATGCTGTTGAAAAGAGGATTTTGTGAGCTTTAGTGTTCATGTCAAATCCATGGTCCTGGAATAAGGCAGACATTTGGTGATAAAAATTATCCACGGATTCAGTAGGACTCTGAGTAGAATTGAAGATATTCACTGAGGATTCAGCCAAGCGTTCCTTGGCCCAAGAATGAAGACAACGGCAGAACTCTTCTCCAGATGAGTAAGTACTGATGTCCACAACAGTGTCTTCTTGTAGAGCTAATTTGATGATAGGCCAAAAGTAATCCCCAGCCTTGATGCTGGCAACATGGTATAGATCTTTCCAAGAGGCAGAATATGTCTTCTGTATCTGGATGATGCCACGGTAAAATGCCATAGTTTTTTTTTTCCAGAGTCTGGCATTTGGGTCAGTAGATTATTGACTTGTTTGGGTGTAAAAGGCATGTAGATTGGTTGATCCTGGGGTATTGTGCCTGGCGCGATGAATGAGAGGTAGAACCGGCAGAGAAAAAGAATCCAGTGGCTGAGAAGGTGATGGTGGAGGTGGTGGTGGTGCTGCCGAAGGTGGGGGTAAGTCCATGAATGAGTTTGGTTCTGGTGGTTGAGGGAATATGGGTGTAGTTTGCATCGGAACTGAGGTTATACTCCTGAGAAAGGGTGAAGTTGCCCTTGGAGAGTTAGTGGTTTAAGTAAGGGAGAGCCATGTAGTCTTCAGACATATGGCCATAGCGTTTGTAAGTACCACTATCCGTATTTCACGTACTGGAGGAATTGGCTTGTGCTCAAGTAATGCGGTGAGTATGACCTGTACACATGCCATTGGTGGGAACGCAAAGATGCCAGAAGAAATGAACGGTATGGACAGCGATTGTAACTTGGTCGCTTGGGCCACTTCAAATATGTTGTGTATAGTTTGTTTCAGCAGCTGAACACAATTGTTATGGGATACATTATTATATACGGGTCCAATAGCATGCATAATGTAATCACTGTTTAATCTTCCTGCTCGAGTGATGAGCACAGTGGACACAGGAAAAGGCACACCACCAGAACGTGAACTGAAGTCATCACTAGTGATGAGCGATTACGTTGACTATCGTCATCGGGTCGATAGTCGATATCGGCAATTATCAAGACGATTTCCGATAGTCGATAATAGATTATCGCTGATGACCATTAAAGTCTATGTGAGAGGAACAACACCTTCATTCTTACACCCAAACAAGGCTGGAGAAGCTGGAATTAACATCCACAACAGTCAAATGGATACGTGCTAAATCTTAGGCAACACACTTAGGTTATAAAAGCCACAGAAAAAAAGTCACAGACCATTCACTATCCCTTTCTTGCACCACAGCATGACCCTTAAACCTGCATGATCCACAAATTAAAAAGTGCCAGAAGGCAGTATGATTTGAACCATCATTTTACTTGAACTGGACATTGAATTTCCCTGTCCTGGAACGCAGCATGAGCCCCAAACCTGCATGACCCCGGATTAAAAAGTGCCGGAAAAAGGAGTCTTTCAACCACCATTTTAGTTGAACTGGACATTGACTATACCTGTCCTGGACCGGAGTATGACCATTAAACCTGTCTGACCGACAGATTAAAAAGTGCCAGAAAAAAGGAGTCTTTTAACCACCATTTTAGTTTAACTGGACATTAACTATATCTGTCCTGTACCGCAGTATGACCATTAAACCTGTCTGACCCACAGATTAAAAAGTGCTGAGAAAAGGAGTCTTTGAACCACCATTTTAGTTGAACTGGACATTGACTATACCTGTCCTGGGCCATAGCACGAGCCCAAACCTGCATGACCCCCAGATATAAAAAGTGCCGCAAAGGAGTATTTGAACCACCATTTTAGTTAAAACTGGACATTGACTATAACCTGTCCTGGGCCACAGCATGAAGCCCCAAAACCTGCAATGCCCCCCAGATTTAAAAAAGTGTCGCAAAAAGAAGTCTTTTGAACCACCATTTTAGTTGAACTGGACTTTAAAACTATATCTGTCCTGTACCGCAGTATGACCATTAAACCTGTCTGATTTCACAGATTAAAAAGTGCTGGGAAAAAGGAAGTCTTTGAACCACCATTTAGTTGAACTGGACATTGACTATAACTGTCCTGGGTCAACAGCATGGCCCCAAACCTGCATGGACCCCCAGATTAAAAAGTGCCGTTAAAAAGGAGTCTTTTGAACCACCATTTTAGTTTCACTGACATAGACTATCCCTGTCCTGGGCCAAAAGCATGAGCCCCAAAACCTGCATGACCCACAGATTAAAAAGTGCCGGAAAAAAGGAGTCTTTGAACCACCATTTTAGTTGAACGGACATTGCTAAACCTGTTCTGTACCACAGTATGACCATTAAAACCTGTCTGACCCACAGATTAAAAAGTGCAAGAAAAGGAGTCTTTAAACCCACCATTTTAGTTGAACTGGACATTGACTTATACCTGTCCTGGGCCACAGCATGAGCCCAAACCTGCATGCCCCCCAGATTTAAAAAGTGCCGCAAAACGGAGTCTTTGAACCACCATTTTAGTTGAACTGGACATTGACTAAACCTGTCCTGGGTAACCTACATCTGTTCAAGTCTTCCTGTACCTCCCTTGTACAATTCAGAGGAATATTTGTATCAGTATTTTGTGCATGCCAGTTTTTTAGTATTTTTAATTCTAAAAAAACTTTTTTAAAAAATAGGATGGAATCCCCCCAGTCTTTGTTTCTCTTTTTTTTTAATTGTATTAAATGGGTTGTTCACTACAGGGATTGCTAGCTATGTTAAAGATCTTGCAAAAACAAGTCATTTTGCAATATTGTCCATTAACAGTTTCCTACCTATTCCTGTTTTGGACAGCACCATCACCCTTGAGCCATTTTTGCCCAATTGTGAAGAACAAATGTTTTGTTAGAAACCACTTTTTTTTAATAATAGACCTTTTAGTATAGCTACATTTAACAGCAAAATACCCCCAAAAATTCAAAAAATGACCCTTGAGCCACTTTTGACAATTGTGAAAAACAAATGTCTGTTAAAAACCCAAACTTTTTTTTAAAAAATTTAGGACGGTTAGTATAGCTACATTTAACAGCAAAATGCCCCCAAAAATTCAAAACATGACCCTTGAGCACTTTTTGATAAATTGTGAAGAACAAATGTCTGTTAGAACCACATTTTTTTAAAAATAGGACCTGGTAGTATAGCTACATTTAACAGAAAAATTGCCCCCAAAAATTAAAAGCATGACCCTTGAGCCACTTTTGACAATTGTGAGGAACAAATGTCTGTTATAAACCACATTTTTTAATATTAGGACCTGTAGTATAGCTGTATTTCACAGCAAAATGCCCCCAAAAATTCAAAACATGTCCCTTAAGCCAGTTTTGACAATTGTGAAGAACAAATGTCTGTTAGAAACCACATTTTTTAGAATAGACCTGTAGAAATAGCTGCATTTCACAGCTAACTGCCCCCAAAAATTCAAAAAAAATGACCCTTGAGCCACTTATGACAATTGTGAAGAACAAATGTCTGTTAGAAAAAAACCATTTTAGAATAGAACCTGTAGTATAGCTGCATTTCACAGCAAAATGGCCCCCAAAAAAATTCAACATGACCTTGAGCCACTTTTGACAATTGTGAAGAACAAATGTCTGTTAGAAACCACATTTTTTTAGAATAGGACCTGTAGTATAGCTGCTTTTTCAAAGCAAAATGAAAACCAAAAATTCAAAACATGACCCTTGAGCACTTATGACAATTTGTGAAGAACAAATGTTGTTAGAAAAAATATGTTTAGATTAGGAACCTGTAGTATAGCTGCATTTCACAGCAAAATGCCCCCAAAAATTCAAAACCCCATGACCTTGAGCCACTTATGACAATTGTGAAGAAACAAATGTTGTTAAAACAAAAATATTTTAGAATATAACCTGTAGTATACTGCTTTTCACAGCAAAATGCCCAAACAATTCAATACATGACCCTTGAGCCCACTTTTGACAATTGTGAAGAACAAATGTCTGTTTAAAACCACTTTTTTTAATAAAAGGACCTGTAGTATAGCTGCTTTTTAACCCAGCTAAATGCCCCAAAAAAATTCAAAAACATGACCCTTGAACCACTCTTGACAATTGTAAGAACAAATGTCTGTTAGAAACCCAATTTTTAAAATAGGACCTGTAGTATAGCTGCTTTTCACAGCAAAATGCCCCCAAAAATTTAAAACATGCCCCTTTGAGCCACTTTTGAAATTGTGAAGAACAAATGTCTGTTAGAAACACATTTTTTAGAATAGGGCCTGTAGTAAAAGCTGCATTTCACAGCAAAAATGCCCCCAAAAAATTCAAAACATGAACCTTGAAACCCCCTTATGACAATTGTGAAGAACAAATGTCTGTTAGAAAACAACATTTTTTAGAATAGGACCTATGTATTGCTGCATTTAAAAGGGCAGCATGACCCAAAAAAATTATAAAAATGACTTCTCAGCCACTGTTAAAAATCGTGAGGGGGAAATGCCACTTAGAAGCCACATTTCTGTTCCAAAGGACCATGATTATAGCTGTATCTCACAGCAACATGACCCAAAAAATTATAAAAATGACTTCTCAGCCACTGTTAAAAAATTGTAAGACAGAAATGCCACTTAGAAGCCACATTTTGTTCCAAAGGACCATGATTATAGCTGTACTCACAGGAGCATGACCCCAAAATCATTGACAATGCGGAAAAATTTCTAAAGATGAAGTGAGTAAATAGAATACGGTTTTGTCATGAAACCTTGGTGTCTTTTACAGGTCTCCTCACAGCAAAACAGCAAAATGAATTTTTTGGGAATGAGAAAAAAAATTGCAGTAAGTTAATGATCTTTTTAAAAAAAGTTTTCAGAGGACCATTCTTTTTGAAGAGGAATGTTTAGTAGGACCGGCAACTTTTCGGTGACCTCGGCAAAGGGAAAGCCACAACATCATCAGAGATCCATGCCTGATTCATCTTGATGAAAGTCAAACGATCCACCTTATCTGTGGAATGCCGGATGCGTTTGTCTGTGATGACTCCTTCCGCTGTTCTGAAGGTCTGCTCAGATATGACGCTGGCTGCTGGGCAGGACAACACCTCTATGGCGTGGCGAGTGAGCTCGGGCCAATTCATCCATTTTGGATACCTAGAGTCGATTGGGCCCCGGAAACACATTCAAAAATCTCGGTGTTTAGACGCAGATAGTCGTGCAACCATGATACTTTAAGTGGTCTCTTTGTTTTGGATGTGTGCCCTGCATTCATGCGTTGGTGAGGTGGTAAATAAAGATTGCCAGGGGTCCCCCTTTAGGCTTCTGCCACATTGCTGCTGCCGCTGCTGCCGTTTGCGGCTACTTGGCACTCTACTTAGGGTCACGTCGTGACGTTGTTCCACCGTGACATTTGAAGAACATGAAGCAGACAAAAAACAGATTTTCTCCAGTTGATCATTCAGCAAGGTCTCCATTTCTGCATTTTACTCTCTATTTTGGGTGGGGGGAAAAGGAAAAGTGCTAAGTTTGGTTTTGTACCAGGGATCCAGGAGGGTGGCCACCCAGTAACTGTTGTTTCATTTTGATTGCCTTAATGCGAGGATCATGTTGGAGGAAATGGAGCATCCAAGCACCCCATGGAGAGATGGAGCCTTGATTTCCCAAGCCTCTGGGTTGAGGGGCATAGCAAACTGATCTTCCTCATCTTCCCTACTCCCCCTCAAATTCGCGCCAACTTCTTTCCAAGGCAGGGAGTCGGGTATCGTCGGTGTCTAGCATCCCTTTTTCCTCCTCCTCCGCTTCCCTCCGGCACGGCTTCAACACAGCCTGACTTGCCTCAGCTGATGCCCCCTGAGAGCTGATGGGGCCGCCTTGCACTAGCCCTGGACCCGAAATACTTGCCTGATGAAGACCGATAAAAATTGTGAAACTGTCGGGCCTTGTGGATTCGATGTGGAGAAAGGCTCCGTGTCCGCATCTGTGTCCGTCTCCTCCTCCGTTGCTGGTGGGACTTGATGTTTTAGAGTGCCCAAAACGATCGCTCCAAAAAACTAAGATCACACAAGGGTTTCATGTTTGACAAGGGCATTGTCCACACTGACCATTTTGGTGGGCTTTTTCAAAACTGGCAAGGATTGGTGCAGAGCTCTTCACCTTCCCCCACTCTCGGTGGGCTCAACACACCGAGGTCCGCACCGCGGGCTTGTCAGGCCATGTGCCCACTTCGTACTGCGTAATGGCATTTTTGCTGCTGCCCCAATCGCTTGGCATGTGGAGGGTGGAATTCCAGCATGTTGCCACGCCAACAATGAGACGGTTGACGGGGAGGCCGAGCTGAGGCTGCAAAGCAGCCTGGCGGGACGAAGCAGAGTGCGAACGGCGGAAGCGCAAACTCAGACCTTGAGCCTTCCTCAGCAGGCAGTCCAGACCCGGGTAGCGCTTTAGAAATTACTGGACGACGAGGTTCATGACATGTGCCAGGCAAGGGATGTGCCCCAGCCTACCGATCTTAAAGGGGCGGCCAGCGATTTCGACCGTTATCACACAACCACCTTGCCTGGCATAAGGTTCTTGTCACCCAGCCAGCGCTCGGTCTCGTTGCGGAGAGTGTCCACAGCTCCTGACCTGTGTGTGGGACGGTCTCAAGACAGATTAATTTCAACCAGGGCCCTGGTGTCTTCTGGGCACGTGATGCCCCCAGAGGCCCTTGGGAGAAAGAGCACTGAACCCATCCTGCGGTTTTGAAGAGTGTGCGCCGAGCCTGAGAGCCACCGTCACCCCCAGAGACATCCTACCATCTCACCCAGTGAGCTGTCCCCAGAGATATAGCCGCCTTGGGCCCTTTATTACTAGTCCATGTGTCGGTGGTCAGATGGACTTTTCCGGACACAGATGCGACAACGCGCTTGAAATTTTTGATGACACGTGGCTGACCAGGGCAAGTAATGGCTTTTCTGGCAAAGAAATGCCTGCTCGACATATGGTATTGGGGGCAGGCGAGGGCCATGACGTTGGCGGGAACCCTTGTGTCCACCAGACGGAAAAAGGGAAACATTTCAAGGCCAAAAGCCTGAATGTCGGCATTGCCAGGCTTTTGGCCTTGGGATGGTTTGGGTTAAAGTGTTTCTTCTGCTCCCAAACCTGGAAGACAGAAGGCTGGCTGCTAGACTGGCCGCTGTATGGTGTGCAGGTCGTCAAACTGGCGGAAGGAGACGGGGTCGGATGGGTCTCTGGTGGTGGTGGTGGTGGTACTCGGGCGACGGTGGAGGCTGAAGCGGAGGCTGATCCCTGATCATACTCTGAGAGACATGGGGCAGTGGAGGAACCTTGGTTGGTGGCGGAGGAGGAGGAGGCGGAGACAGAGGGTGTGACAGTGGTTGGAGGCCCGGTATCGGTGTGGCCTTTTTTGGCCAAGTGTTGGCTCTATTTCAACTAGTCTAGACATGTTGGTGGTGGTTAAACACCTAAGATTCTTGCCTCTACTTATGCGTTTACGGCAAAGTTAGCATATGACATCGTGGGTGAATCAGAGGCATTTCTCAAAGAAGGCCCAGGCTTGAGAGGTCCTGGACTTTTTTGACCGCGAAAAGCGAGGAGCGGGGTTTCCGTTGACCCCTGGGGTGGCGGAATCATATCAGCGGACTTTTGCAACCGCCCTCTCCCTTTTTGAGGCGGGGACCAGTACTGACACTAACCCCATGTCTTCCTCCTCGTCCCGTGATGAAGCGCTCGCAAGCAAATTCTGCTGAAAAGACCCCCGTTGGATCCGCAATGTTGTCATCATCATCATCAAACAAGGTGATTTGGTCGGCCTGACAGTCTGCATCCAGGAGCTGCGGGCTACAAGCAAGAGGCACTGTAAGACGTTGCCGACCGCCCGGGATTTTTGCCGATTGACCGGCTTCCTTCTCCTCCTCTGATTGCATCAGTAACTGGGTGTCAGAGCAGACAAAATCATCCTCTTTGGGCCTCTTTTGGTCTTTAGAAATGCCTTCTGACCCAACTGCATTTTGTCATCAAAGAGGTCTTCAGAAATGGATTATCCACAGTTGTGGGTACACGAGTTGACATTTGGGCTGCCTTCGCTTCATGTTGGACGGATGTGATGATGCTGATGACGACATTTGTGGCCCTGATGGGAGGACGAGGAGGTAAGATGCTGATGCAGGTTGCATTAACCACTGAAAGAACAGATTGGCGACGCTGTTCGTTACTGAGATTCACAGGGGGCCCCGACCCAGCGATGACAGGCCTGACGGTCCTCCAACGACGATCCACTGGCTTTGTGTGTTTTTCGCCAGCACTGGAAGGAGCACCTTCTCTCGTACCCTACCTCCATGTCCTACCCCCTCTTTGCTCGCTTTACCACCTTGCATTTCGCTCCCTGTTCAGAAAGATAAAAATTTTAGAGGTTTTGGAACGTTCTTATTAAAAGACGGCAAATCACAGCTATTCTTAAATCCCTCTAATTTCCTACAGCCCAACTAGGATTAGAAATTGAAATGTTTCTTGCGAATACCTGTGAAATGCGGTTGGTGGAAGAACCCTAAGACCAAAATCAACAAATGTTCCTCCTTCAGTCCCAGGGATTTACAAATGCCCAGTAGGACTAGGAATTGTTAGTTTTCAACAAAATATCATACAAAATGCGCCTATCTTCACCAAACTGAGATTCAATAAGCCCAATAAAAATATTCAGAAGTTACAACGGATGAGAAAAAGTATTTTGCAGCATTGACAAACGAGAACAGTTGCTAGAAATTTTTCTAAACAGAATTGTCGTACAACGTGGCTATTTGAAAAAAACTAGGCCGCACCAAGTGCAAATACAGCTATTTTTTAAAACCCATTGGATAATAAAAGGTATTTTTTGCACCTATCAAATACACCTGCCGGTTTACTACAAAATTGCTTTATTCAAATTTAAGTTCAAGGGGGGGCTCTAAAGAACAAAGATGGCCCGCGCCAAAGTGAAAAAAAACCTATCTGTAATGTATAGGGCTAATAAAATAGGGAGTTTTGATCTATCAAATACACCGGCAGTGACTACAAAATTGGCTGTATTCAAATTTAAGTGCAAAGGTGGCTCTATGAACAAAGTGGCCTGCGCCAAAGTGAAAAAAACACGTATCTGAAATGGGATACAGATAATAAAAGGGATTTATTGCACCTATAAATACACCTGCGGTGACTACAAAATTGCTATATTCAAATTTAAGTGCAAGGTGCCTCAATGAACAAAGCTGGACGGCGCCAAAGTGAAAAAAACACCTATCTGAAATGTATACGGATAATAAAAGTTTAGTTTTGCACCTATCCAATACACCTGCAGTTACTAGAAAAGATCTGTATCCTAATATAAGTACAGGCTGCACAAAAATACAAGTAATATTTCACCAAAAACTGTTAATAAAAAAACCCCTTCCCAAAGCAGGGTCTAAACAAAGTCTGGGCTGCACAATACCCACTCTCCTTTAAAGAGCCTGTCTGTCTGTCTGTGTTCGCCTGCAGCCCTCCCCACACCCCACCCGCGGATTTACAGCGCTAGACGCTCCTTTAAAATTCTCAGCCTAAGTAACTAAAATCTGCAAATATCTAATCTACCTAAAACTCTAATGTTCACAGCTAAAAGCATAGCTGTCTGTGTGAACAAATAGGATTGTTTCGCTGAGCTGTATTGAGAGAGACCTAGTACACGTCCTGCTATTATGAGACACTGACACACACTGATAATGAACAGGAAGGGCTGTTCTATGTAAAACGAGGTCATGTGATTTTTCCAGCCAATCGCAACCAGACAATAATGGGAGGTTCTGGCACGGGAGCTGAGGGAAGAATACTGGGAGGGGCAGGAGTTGAGGTAATACAAGGTGTGATCAGTGTTGTACGTTCCATCCCACAATCTACGCAGCTTTCAGCGTTAATGGAATTTGATGACGTCAGTCCACCAACATTGAAAGTCGCCATCTTGGAATGGCGGCAGCTCACTCTTTATATATATGCATTCCTCAAATCCTTCTTATTTTTTACATTCAGCTTCAATGTAATTATGCTTTGCCAAGACATCGTTATTTTCTTTCAGTGCTTGTCTCCCACATTCTAGAGTGTAATCTCTGTGATTTATGTTACACAGAGCGTATCATTAACTTTTCCTCTCAAGTTCATATTATTTTTTACTATTTTTCTCTTCGATCAAACTACTCGACTGCACCTTTTGACTGAGCGCTATAATTTTTCAGTACGCCTTAGAGCCGAGGGGAGAAAATGTGCCAGCAGCGACAACCCCCCTTAACAGATGCTTTGAATTGAAGCCAAGGTTAAACACTCTGCCAGAATTTCAGTGTGAGAGATAACAAGTGATGTAGCCCTTTAGTATAAAAATTTAACCCTGAATGCAGTTTTTTCTTACCTAAGTAAAACAGAACAAATTAACACACATTTTATTTTTGAGGTTAAGCCCGAACATACCTAAACACTAATCAATGTCTTTGTCATTAGCAGGTAATCTCAAATATCATCTGTCTATACCATCTGTATAACAGGCTATTCAAAAACGTAGATCTTCTGTCTATAACAGGCTTATCAGAAACCTAGATCTTCTGTCTATAACAGGCTTATCAGAAACCTAGATCTTCTGTCTATAACAGGCTTATGGCTACTCTTTAACCATTTCTCTTCAGATCGTCTGTTTATAACTATAACAGTCTTTAGCAATTGGCCAGTTCTCTTCAGGAATTCAGATAATCTGTCTATAACTATATCTGTATATAGCTGTATCTGTATATAACTGTATATAACTTATGAAAGGCTTCGGTTTCGCTACCGGGTCGCTTATTAGGGACTGTATCCCTGATATCTCATTTTTTTTCCATCAGGAGCTCAGCTCCTGACCTACACTGAGATATGATACTGAAAGGAAAATACACTATCCGGTCTCCTAAGGGAGGCGACAACCACCAAAAGACTTTCACTAGAATGTCCGAAAAACAGATAAGTCACGGATTTGATAAAAATCAGTAACTTACCTGTTTCTGTGGGGCTGATCATTCCCCAAGTGATTCGGGCACTCCAGGACCGTGCAGCCCCCCTCCGGATAGTCCTCGGGCGTTTGAGAGCACGGCACCACTGTCAAGATGATGAAATCAGGTGTGGAAATTATCTTTGTTCCATTCCTGTATCCAATTAAATGCTTCCTCCGAATTATATTGTTATTATTGCTGCCGGCAGCCGGAAGAATGACCCCTACGCTTGGCTGGGACAGAAATCTGAGTTTTTAAACACAGTAAATTACATCCAATAGAAATTTTTAATCCACATGACTATTTTATCACTACATGATTGGTTTTAATTGGTGGTTGCTAAGAAAAACAAGTTATAATTTGCATGTACGTATGAAGCATTAGCTGATATGACACATTC
This sequence comes from Phyllomedusa bahiana, assembly GCA_025379985.1. NCBI lineage: Eukaryota > Metazoa > Chordata > Amphibia > Anura > Hylidae > Phyllomedusa > Phyllomedusa bahiana. The sequence goes on along the minus strand of JAODAL010009565.1, from coordinate 43,915 downwards.
ACAAACGCTCTGTATCATCTGGGGGAGGAGGAAGGCCTTGAATTTCTTGGTTCTAGCAGACATCGCATCTGTCTCAAGGAAAGCTGTGTGAGAGATATCTGATACTTCGATAAGGATGTATAGCAGTAAATGCAGTTTAACAAACTGTCTGTTGAGATTAATAAGACAGTAATGATGAAACAGAATTTTGAAGTATTTTCCTTAAATTACCAACTTGCCAAGGTCATGTAAGATGCATTTCAAATTTTGTATGCAGTATGCAGGTACCAAGTATTTTACAAAGTAGCACTCACACACAGATTTGTGGGCTTTACATCTATGTAGGCCTTCTTCAAGTGTAATTGTGTGCATAACAGACATGAAAAAGGATTGCACCTGTACTATACAGTCTGAGTATGTTTTGTTAAAGGGGTTGTCTCGCTAAAATGATTGGGTTTTAATTAAAAGATCATTAAAAAACAAGCAGTTTTGTAATATATGTTCATTACAAATGTCCTACTGATTTTGAGTTATCCCTGGTAGTAGGAGTGCATCAGCTTCTCAAATCACTATGGTCACTGGCCTGTTGATTTTTATCTCACTGGTTGTCAGTGCTGGTGACTCATCAGCTTCTAAATACAGAGCACAGAGTCCATCCCGCACAGTATGCTTCTGTAGGGAAGGGAGGAGGAGGGCTCTGGCTTCTGTGTCTGTGTAGCTGTGCTGCATGGATTAACCCTGTGTGTGCCTGCTCCCTCCTGCTCTCTACACAGATTAAGGAGAGCAAAGGTGAGGCTGATCTGTGGTCAGTACGATGTGACAGCTGTGAAGTGTGTTACTATAATCATGATGTGTCTGTGGAGCTTTGACTATACTAATAGAACAGATCAGGGGGGCATGTGAACGGTTCATATCCCTACCTGCTCTGCTGTATTAATGACACATGGTGATTATAGTAACTCACTTCACAGCTGCCCTGTGTCTGTTCTGATGGGAGGACAGTGTTTGTGTTTGTTGTTGCTTGAGATGTCCGTGGAGATTTGCATGCTAAGCAGGGGGTATAGGAACACTTGTATCCCCCCCCCCCCTGCTCTGCTATTAGCATATACAGCTTCACAGACCTCTGGCTCCATAGCCACTCCTGACTCTGTGGAGAGGAGCAGCAAGAGCTTGGCCACAGCAGCCGCACAGTGCAGCTGATCCAGCAGTGAGCAGCCTGCAGCAGACCTAGGCAGGCACACACAGGGTTAACTCTGGCAGCAAACCCCCTTGCCTTCCCCCTGCTGTATAGAAGTTACTGCAGTCAGAGGAGGAGAGCTGTCTGTGTGCTGAGGGGAGGGGGGAAGGGGGAGGAAAAGAGGCAGACAAGACGCACGCCCCTGAATTCAAAAATCCTATGCTGTCAGACACAGGCTGAAAGCCTGTAGTGAGACAACTCCTTTAAGGAAGACCTCTGAAAGGGTCTGTACTCTAGAGACCCAATGGTCTAATTATTTGCTACTCTAGTGCTTGTGTATATATTGTAGTTGGCTATTTGAAGCTTATTCAACTGACTCCATTTTTGTCTTTTTTGACTTTTTATATTGTTTACTCTGTGTATCATAATTTCTCATAGTTTACTATGTTTTTAATTGCTACAATTTTTTTTAATTGCACAATTTTCTCTTAACTTATTGTGTTGTGTTCTCATATTGTATTATGTTTATCATGTTATGTTTTCTTACTTTCTTAATTTTCTTATAACATGTTATATGATGTTTCTAATAGTGATTTTCTCATAACTTTTTTATGCTACAATTATATGTTGTTGTGAACTTGCTGTGGCCTTAAAGCGGTTTTCCAGAACTATCTTTTTTTTTAATAGGGCTCACAACTTAATTATATTGAACCTTGTAATTGATACTCATTAAAAATTATTTACCTGTTCTGCTTTGCAAAACCAGGCAAAGAGCCCTTGCTAGGACTGCGCTACTGGCCCTTTAAGGATTTTGTTGCAGCCTCAGCCAGGATGCGGATTGGTGCTTATTGGGTTAAGATATAAAAGCAGTAGATATCCAACATGAAAGAATCCAATCCAATAAAATATCAAGAATTTATTGAAAAATTTTATTTAAAAACATACACTCATATAGAAAGCAGCATTGTGTGACAACCAACATTAGAAGACATGGAAACAGGTGCTATGAGTAAAGGCACAATTTCATTTGAAATGAAATGCGAAAAGATATTACATATTTTAGGGTTTTGAAAGAAGACACGTGTCCATCAAGTTCACCAAGGGGTGGGGAAAAAATGTGGGTGAGGGAGAGAGACAAGGACTTTAAGCCCAGCCTCACCACTAGTTAATGCCCTGGAACCCACAAGGCAAGAACAAATCTGCTCCAGTGGAGACCATATCTCTGACCCCAGAGCCTCCACCAGCCAGGATCCAGAATTTTAACATAGCTACATTACGCATTAATATTCTTAGTTCCAGGTAGGTATCTAAGCCTTTCTTGAAAACTCTCTACAGTTCCTGCTGTGACCAGCTCCTCAGGCAGGCTATTCCACAGATTCACAGTTCTCACAGTGAAGAACACTCTTCTACTCTGGCATGAATGCCTATTTCCGTGTCTCCTAATTCTGGTTGCTACAATTGCACTAGACTCATGGGCCCGGGGGCAAAACTTTAGCTTGGCCCACCCTACTAGCAGACCATCGATGTAGACCACTACTTTATAAACAATAGGTTCCTTACTTGGCGTGACTGATATCTGCAGTGCAGCGTGCCACGGAAAATTTCTACTTAAAGAGATTGTCCAATAGAAGAAAATTGATTTTAAATATTCATTTGAAATGGGGCCAGGCAGAAGAAAACAAAGAAACTGAAGTTAAACAGCCAAACTGTCTGTCCAACTCTTGCCTTTCTCTCCCCCCCCCCCAAAAAAAAAAAAATCTTTGTGGGGTGAAAAATAATTCACTTGTGCCTATGTTGTTTGGATTTAGCTTTTGTTGGAGTTTACACTACTGTGAGATGAGAAGGATATCCAAAACATTTGACCCAAGTCGTACAGTATAATGGCAATGCTACCAAATACTAATGAAATGTATGTAAACTTTTGACTTTACAGACAGCAATAAAAGAGCCTTAAAAAATTCTCTCTCTCTCATTAATCTGGCATTTGGCAAATATAAATAATTTTGATATCCAAAATGCTTGAAAAAGAAGAGTGTATCTCTTCAAAAAATCGCAATCAGGTGTGCATCTTGCTTATGGCTAAGCGGCTTCTCGCTATTCCTAAATGGAACACAGTAAGAGTGTAGAAGGTTGAGCAAACGTCGCTACAGCTACTGAAACTTAGCAATACCACAGCTTTTTTCTATATTTTGTAAGTACGAAAATGTGTTGAAAATTTTTATGGACATTTCTTGAGAAATATGAATACATGAAATAAATAATTTCATAGTCTATAAAGTGATATATATGGTATTTAGACCCTCCTAGTAGATAGGTATATAGGGCCCCTTAAGCAGGTATATAGGGCCCCCTTTAGTGGATAGATATATGGGGCTAGGCAGTAGGTATATAGTGCCCCCTTTAGTGTTTTTTTTATATTTTTAATGGGGGCACTACATATATCAACCTACTAGAGGGGGATATGTATCACCTATAAGGAATAGATAAATGAGGCTAGTCAATAGGTATATAGGGCCCCCTTTACTGGATAGATATATGGGGCTCGTCAGTAGGTATATATTTTTAAAAAAATAACACTCACCTTTCCCCAGTTCCCCAGCCGAACACTTCATCATGTCGCCTGCTCCAGACACTGCTTCTGCCGCGAACTATGTCATAAGTCTAGCAATAAGCTTGCGGCCTATTACAGACAGCAGAACAGGCACCGCAATGACATCATCGCATCACGCTGCCTGTGCCACTGCCTGTAAAAGGCCGCAAGCCTGTTACAGAGGGCTCAATGAGGTAAGATGAATCAATAGAGTGAGACAACCCCTTTAAGTGTATAAAAAGCCAATAAAGTTGTGGCTAAGGAGGAAACTTCATACCTGTGAAAGGGACGTCCGTCACAACTGATGTCCAGGCAGATGATGATCCATGTTGAATAGAAATCTTTTGCGTTGAATTTATCTTTGTATGCTAAACTTTATTGTGAGGGTAAAATTTCATAATTTTACATATCTACATGATTTTTTATATGCTTTTAATTATTATTTGTTCTCAGTCAATATATAATGATTAGAGCTATAAATATATAATTGAGTAATTGAAATGGAATATAAATTTGAGGCCTCTCTTCTCCAGACAGGCTGTCTCTCTGATTAAGACCATATGGTTTTGAATGAATGGACTGAGTCAGAGATTGCAGTAAATAATCTTAGAAGTAGATACGAAACATGAGTCTTTGTCTATTCAAGTAGTATATGCCAGAGGTGTAAACTATGTCCATATGTATGAGTTTGTTTTAAGTTAACGAATAGAAAAAAGCTTGTGAAATCACTTTTTACTTTGATTGGCTGATGTATTCTTAAAGTAGAAGGGGGCTTATAAACTATATAGTCAAGAACTTGGTTGGAGTTGATAGACATTTTGGGTATATACTGTGATGTATACTACTTTTTCTCTCAATGCATGCATTGAATAAATCCTGGTTATTTTTACCTTCAATTGATTTTTGATTTAAAAACCCAATCAACATCTGAATTGCTAAATTAGCAACTGCATTATACAAATGTGTATTTACTCATACTATTTTATATAGTATCACACTATCTTACATATTCACACCATTTTATTTAGTCACATTATGCTGTATAATCACCTATCACCTAATTATCATATAATTACAATAAAATTGCATTGTATCCTAACTTGTGGCCTTCTTTGACGACGATCCGAGAAACAACACCATTGACTACTATGTTTATGCTGTAATAAGGTTACATTCACAAGGACATGTGGTCATCGAGCTGGACTATTTTTTCCTCTTTCATGTTGACAGAATCTGCAATGGAGGCTCCTTATAAAGCCTAAAAACACACATGTGAATGTAATCTTAGTTGACCCAGCTGCTATTTTACTAGCACAATGTGCCCCAGGGGCCACATGTATGAAAACCGTTTAGGTCTAATACTCTCTTTGTTGCCCATAGCAACCAATCAGAGCATCCCAATCACTTTTCCAGCACACTATATGAAATGGATGCTCTGATTGGTTGCCATGGGCAGCAAAGAGTTTTAGACCTAGACAGTTTTCATACATGTGGCCCCCAGATGTGTTGTTTTGTTATCATGCAGTTTGGAATCATTTGGCTGCTGTAGGTGCCTTTAATGGGATTCATGAAAAAACTTTGAGACTCTCGGTTCACATATTTTGATCAAAAGATTGGCTCTATTGAGAGGTAAGGATAGTGTTGGACTGCCCGATTTTGAGATCACGTTGAAAGTCGTGGGGGAGCTTAAAATCTTTTGATCAAAAAATTTTGACAATTCTCATAACAAATGTGTCTGAGTCAATCTCTACACTCGAACCTACACACACCTCTCACCTCTGACCTAGCTGTGTGCAACTAGAGTTGTGTGACTCATCTCTGTGTGCCTTCTCATCTCCACGTGTGCCATCCTGTGTCACAAAGATTCACTATCATATCATTCATCTATGTTAGTCCTCTATCGGCCATCCTATACTACTCACACTATATATACCATAATTGTCTGCCACTCTAATTGTGATAGACGCCTAATTGAATCTCATATATGTGTCATCACACACTCCTCCTAATCACCATATCATAGAGCTCATTCCACTGAATCTACACCAAGACTCCATACACACCCCTCTCACACCGCTCTACACACTCATCATATTCCACACTCTATGATCTTCACTAATACCAACTGTCTATGTTAATATGATAAGATCCATATCATCTCTGTCATCATCTCTGACCCTCCACTCCACGTAATATTACACTCTCTGTGCGTCATGTACTGCACCTGACTCCCATACTTTGTACAGACTCTGTGTTATACTTCGTCACTACTCTGTTGATGTCACACCACCCTAAGTCATAATGCCTCTCATATTGGCTTGTCACCTACCACACTTACACTGTCTCTCTCATCATGTGTTACAACCAAGTTAGTTGATCTATTAATCATCACCTGTCACGTCTCACCGTGCGCGACAGTCTCTAGCATTATGTGTCATAATTACTGCATATGTCCATGTTCGTATGTCACCAGTACACCCTGTATACAAATATGAGAGTAGATATCCATATATCACATACAGCCCTTAACTGTGTACCCAGAAAAAAATAGAGTGTCTCAACAAGTATACACGGACTATCGATATGTATACAATACACCATGTATACATGACTCACGCTACACCTGCCACGTGATGTGTTGAGATATCTCCATCCTACAGCACATCTATCGTACTCTCTCACTCATCCATTCTCCCATATGACATTACTACTATGTGACAGTCACTTGTAATCACACTTTATCACTGACTCCCCACTCACTCTCCTCTCCATCATCTCTTGAGAGTGAATTGATGTCTAGACCTCCCAAATCATATGACCATTCTACTATGTGTATACGCCTTCCTGCTGTAACCAGTTGGTGTCTTCATCATTATAATCTGTCAGTATATATCTCACTCATGCTCTCCCCTCCCTGTGTCCACATTTGATGATTAATTATCCATGATCTCACTATCATGACCCCATTCTGTGTCCTCGTCACACCTGACAGTAGTATTGCAGTGTATTGTCTATGTATGTGTGAAAATGTACCAATCCTGATACTATAACTCTTGCGTGTACTAACACGCTCTCTCGCATTGTGTCTACTCTCTCGCCGCTCTAAACTATGTGTCCTCCACAGACAACCTCTTAGTCTCTCTGATGATATGCTCTCTCCACGTCAGCTACATAGATGCACACATCTCACACTCACACACTACCAAGATAACTACTCTACCACTATCCTCACTACCATCATATCCTCCAGATTCTCGATCTACGTCAATTCCCTCACTATCACACTCTGCACTCACACAACTACCAATCAGTACTACGTATGTCTAGTGTTTCCCATCTGACAACGCTCTCTCATATATTGTCCCTCGCTCTTGTATATATCCATACTGTGACACCACAAATTTTAATCTTACTCATCATCATGTACACCATACACCCAACATCGTATAGGTCATATAGAAGATAATCACTATGATACACTTTACCAATACCTACGCGCAACTCGCTCCTGACACAACACTCATTATATTGAATCATCTCTCCCATATAATATATCCACAAGATGACCACTCTATCAAATGTGCACACCTCATGTATCAATCATTACTCCATTAACTACTCTAGATAGATACAATTGTAGATACACACTATATGTCTATATGTACTATTGTGCAATCCTCTGTCCTCACACCTTTCACCTGTCTCTCATAGATGGCTATCATCAAAAGTGCCGTGTGTCACTGACCTTTCTCCTCATCAATCTCTCTAGATCTGCCTACTGTATGAAATATTTTCCCTCTATGTAAGATCATATGTGTGTCGCCGCCCTAGTGTAGATTGTGTGACATCTCATCTGTAAGTCGTCTAATATCCCTATAGTGGTCACCCCAGCACTTAGCGTCCCTCTATATCCATTCTCACTATACTGTTGTTTATCTATATAATGTCCTGTTATCTAAGTCGCCCTAAGTTCTTCTGAGTATCATATCGCTACCGCAATGACAGATATACGTGACTGAACATGACCATTAGCTGACACATCGTATACTTATTCGTTCACATGTTCATACTGATGAGAATGTATCACATACAAGTTATACACATCAGTCGTAAGACTAGATCTCTCACCGTATTTGTAACAGATATGACTCTCTCATAGATACTCTGTATCAGTATGTCTTGTCACTATATAGATATGACCCTCAGAGTAGATACTATATATAGACTACTATGTATCTCCCACTCTGTGTGTGTGTCACACTAATCTATAGTTGTATCTACTACTATGTCAAATTATATCCATATTCAGTCAGAGTGTGTGTCCCACTCCCTTGTCACTATAGCATATGTATGGTTGTTAATATATGAATTTCTCTCTCGTGGCACATCATCTTCGTTAAGTGATACGTACGGTGTGTCTCACTGTCGCATGCTCAATCACAGACCTCTCTCAAATCTAACTCATCCCGTAGATGTATATTATATTAGTTGAGTCCGTCTCTCATGATATGAACAATATTCCATTGATAAGTCCTAGCTACAGAAATGTCTCTCTCGCACACGCTCTATGAGATTATCCACATCTCTTTGTACACTTATCACCACTGATCTCTCGATATCTAATAGTATATTGTCGCAACTCCATATGTGTCTCCAGTCTGTCTCCTGTATAGAGTTCTTTTATACTCCTAATCCTTGACTCATACCTACAAAAAACATGTTACCACACCTGTCCACCTCACGATGTACACAGTATCTATAGACACAAACTGACTACCTCACCTCATGTCCCTCTATAAAAACAATGCTCAATGTCCCAATATGTAAATATTTAGTCTCTATGTCTCTCAACTCTAATATATCCACACCCATCGCACTGTCATTGTCCATCATAGTGTCATACCAGCTATTCCTTCACTATGTCCCTATATCTTCTAATCATCGCTATGTGTCATTACAACCTACTTTGTGCTCTACCATCATCATGTTTGTAATACCATCATGTAGTCCTCTGTCCTTAGACCGTGCTCACACTCTCACCGTGTATGTCAAGTTGTGTCAATCACTCCAGCATACCTTATTCTCAGTCCCCTCCTCCCTCCTGTATTCTACATCTGCCCATTCTATCACACTAAGCTTTGCCTAGTCTCACAGATTTGTTCTGAATGTGTCACTCCTCCTGTGTTTTATCTACTACTAATAGTCCTTCACTGTACATGTCCTCTCTCCGCAGCAACTGTGAAGTCAGATTGAAGCCAGATCTGCACAACTCATCTTATTAATGATGTTGTCACGACTACACATCCTCACCTTACTCATTATGAAACAGCCTCTAACTACCTCCTGTCACACGCACATCTCGACCTGACTCGCGTCCAACGCAGTAAACTACCCTACCACACCACACCATATCCGTCATCGTGTGCGTCACAAAGATGTCCACCCCTCACAGAGTCATCTATGACAAAGAGTACCTGAGAGAGATACCATCCATGTGACGTATGTAACATACGAATCACTATCATAGATACACCAGAACTTAATAGATATCTTTTTACCTTGTTGTGATGAATAGATCTGCACCCTATAGATAATAGTATCTGATAAAGTGCCAGTCATCTGATTGTAGAATCACTCACAGCTAGATGACCACTATACCCTATCTATCTAGTGTGTTATGTGTTGCCTATCTATATCAGATACACGATCCATACGCATTACATATAACATTCACACACTGTCCTCTTGTGTTCGCTGTACTGACATAAGCTAATCACATCATGTTCCTCCATGTTCATGTACTCACAATACCGTCCACACATCCCAGTGATACTAAAGATATTCGTCTGCCCAGACTAATGTTGCATCACTACCATCCTACATGTATGACACAGATCCACATCATTATAACTACACCAATAGTTTCATCATGTGTTGTCATATACATGACCTTAAAATCTGTCCACAATCACATATATTCTCATGAAAGAACCATATTATACAAAATCTCACTTCATCCTATACAGTGTCTCGTCTCACATCATGTGGTGATTACTCCAGCCCTCTCAGTTCTAATATCCAATGTTTGACGCTCTTCTCTAACATTGAAATAATCTTTCGAGAACTCTCACAACACTGCCACATCCAATCTATCTCAAACACACACCACCTCAACCATCTCACAATCACTGCATATAGAGAGATTCACTATACTCCTATAAGTATCTATCAAATCTACCTCACACCCCATCATTATATCACCAAAACCCATCCTAGAACATATAAATTGGTATTCCATCCCTATCGCGACTGTGTGTGCACACTTCCTACCAATATCTCGCTACCACATGACACCTCACCTATGTCACTGAATATCTCTAGAAGTCTTAGAGATAGTCTCCCCACACCAATTGCATCTCTCGCACACCATCCTATGACTAATCTCTCTTACTACTACACTAGATCTCACCACTCCCAGGCTGTAATACACCACTCTGACTATGTGTCATTGCTCCTCACTCTGATCCATCAGCGTAGTGTGTCTCTAACTCTACTCTGCTCCCCACTGAGTCTATCTCATCATTACCACCTCTCCCTCACTCTTCCTCACACTCTGTACCTGTCCCATATCTATTATATACATCTGTCAACTCTAGACCACTTCAATATAAAACATCATCACAAAAAATCATGTACGATCACTCTCTCATAACATGCCACATGTGCACCACACCTTGTGACTCACATATGTACCCATCATACTATATTAACTACAGCAATGCCCTCTAAAATTTATACTCAGTCATCGACATTGCTAGTCTACATAGATGTTCACTATGATGAACTCTCTCTGTCTCATACTACTCTGTGATTCTAGGTCCTAATCCATCTCTGTCCCTATCAATTTACATAATTCCGACGCTAACTCTCGTAACGTGTTAAGACACTTGAGAAGTATATCATGATAATCCCTATCCACTATATATCTCACAGACCATTTGAACATCCTGTTCCAAGTGTGTACTCCTTTGTCTCCTATCCGACTTTGTAGTCAACTACCTCCCTACTCTCCATCACACTGTGTACAAAAACCTCTAGTTATCTGCTACTCTGCTACAAATCTCACATCACTCCCCGCTGAAATGTGTGTATGACCCTCCCTTACACACATATTCTACCCCCCTGATCCCTAATTTGAGTCCTGAATGATCTCTGTCAATATCACCAATACATACGTATATATAAACGCGTCGCAACCCCTCACTTACCTTATAGTGTGATATGGATCAGTCGCCCAGTCAGCAATCCTCAGATAGTACTCCCTGACAGATCCTCAATGACATGTCTCACATACACTGTTGTGTGCTTCATCACGATGAATACATGTCGCAGCTTGAGAAATATCACCTTATGTTCACCGCTGCTCGCCGTCACCACGACACACACATAACACCTTCAACCAGTAAATATATCTAGCTTACACTGAACATCTGACCATTATATCTCATATACAAGAAACCAGACACACCCACAATTATATATTGCGTTAATACCTATGTTGAAAAATACATACTAACAATATACATTACAGATGATATCATATTGAATCAATCCAAATTTATATATTGATACATCACACATTATTCCAGTATCAAATCATATAACTATAAGTTATATACCTAACTTTGTAAGAGACACAATATATTGATTCTACCATATCACATGTTAATTATTAGTCTAATATAGACAATTATACAATATGTAAATGAGAATCATCATGTTCTTAGTTGAATCTCTACCTACTCTCACTCTTCTCCACCACATCACTCCACCTATTTGTAATCCAGATCTCTATACTACAACATACCCATACCTTACAGAGAGAATAGATAGATTGTTACAAATACCTGCCCTATAATATCCCCCCCATAACCCTCAACATCCCAGTTCCCACACTACAGAGTCCATCATATTGTGAACTATGAGAGTATCCTATACAAATACCACCACATATGAGTCTCCATTGTATAAGAATATATGAATACTGATAACTCTTTATCCCCCACCTCTTATCCTATAATCTCTACTCCCTTTCCTAATGTCCCTCCCCTCTCATCCTCAGTTAACATATACCTCCAAAACCTTATGATGAGTCTCACCGAACTCTCTAATTTCCCTCCTAGCTCCACCTCCTATTACAAGACTATCCAGATAGTAATATAGTACACTCTCCATTATATGTTTGTAACAGATATAACTATAAACCAACCTCCACCCTCTATTTGAAAAGAATGATCTAGATACCCTTCAAATCTGAAATAATTATAAGATATATAACACAATCCAACAACTGTACCCATTATAATATACTCATATACATCCATAGAATAAATACTCATACCACCCATAAGATCTCAACAGATAATCCTTAGTGAGATTTCATTACATAGATATACAGAATTGTACATTATAGCGCTGAATCCCATTATACCTCACTCATATCACTCTTTATACACTGTCCCTAACATACAGACTATGAGATTATACTCAATCGTAAACTGACATTTCCATAATTCATCATATTTCATGTTTCTCCTTACCTGCCTAATCCACATCTACAATTGTCAACTGTATATCAGATTATATGCATTGTGTTGTTACCTCCCAGATGTAACTATGAGTGTAATGACATCGAATTTTCTGTAATAGAAATATACCAATCAACCTCTTATAAATCAATGATATCCTGTTAACCTATATCTCTGTCCTTTTTTTCATGAGATTACATTACCTAATCCTCCTTCCTGCCATTATGATATAGATGTTCTTATGAAAGATACTCAATATAGATATAACTTTTCCATAACCCATAACACATGCAATCTCTCCATAATTGTTCCATACCTATCCATCACCACTCACATGAGTATCCCCAATACTAACTCCCACTTTATTTCAATGATACCCTACCTTTATAAAAAATGAGATTCCTATCATAATCATCATCCAACTTCCCCCTCCATACAACAACCCCAAAATACATTCCATTAGTATCTTTCACCAACTAAACCATACAATACATCACATAGTTAAATATACAACAATTGAACAATACTACCTCCATCCCATTCCCCCCTCAACCTATAAACCCTAATCTCCATGTGTAACTCAAATACAATACTTTCTGGAAACAACCTATCAGATATCCTGTACAGTGTGACATGTCCTAGTTCATATCTATAAATAATGTTTTTAATGATCACCCCACACCTCACCCATGTCTCATAATAACAAGACAACTACATCATATTTAAATACATATATAGTCATTCCATCCATCTATACACAACCAACCACAAAACCATGTCTCCTCTCTCTATAACTTCCCCCCTCCCCCTCCTCAATGATCCTTGATCAATCACATCTTTCTCTCACCTCTACCCACGAACATAATTAATCACATCCCAGCTATCAATCTACACATATTCTTCCTTCCCATCCCCTCATACCTCGTATCTTACTATCTACACCTTATATGAGCCCATAAGTCTATAATCACCAATTGTGAACTATACATGACAGAGTATTTAATACTCATCTATACAGAACACCTTTACATCTATATCTACCAATGTATCTATAACTGCTTACATCTTTGATAAAACTAATACAATTTATACCATATATAATACCACCACTCTCTGAACTCTTTACTCTGTTCTATACCCTAAATGTCTAAAATCACAAACACCTTGTACGTGAGATACCTCTCTCTTACCAGTGTTTCCTTTCCCATATACAATTCAAATACCTGCTCAATCCCACCCCATAGATATTACCTGAGATAACCAATTGAGACAGTATACTGTCCATACATAATACAAATTATTTAGATATTCCTCATCCCAACAAATATTCTACCTGATATATACATATTCCCCCAAATGTCTATATCAATCTATACCACTAGAACCTATATTATTAATCTCCTCCTCACTCTCCCTAGACTAATCCCTATCATCCTTACATGTTCATTCCATGCATTATAACAAAAAGAAATTGAATAAACACATCATATCTACACAATATATAATCACAAAGAATACTATAAAAGATAGAAAGATCCTCCCACCAATACCCTCACCACACAAATAATCGATCCCATCCACCACCCATTTCCTCCATCATCTGTGATATAAAAAACATGTACACATAAAACATATACTGTCTCCAGACATAACTGATCTCCCTCATAAATCCCCCCTCCCCATACATCCCTAGACTTCTATAGATACATATATAAGATAATAAAACAAAATTATCAAAATGTGTGTATTAGAGAATACTACATTTTTCCTTGTAAAACTATAGAGTATCCTATATGTATACATCCCTTCTCTCAACTCATAATTCTAGATCCTCCCCTAGATTTTAGACCACTAACTCTACCCACTATCTCTAATCTCTATACATCTATATCTGATACTTGAGTACCCTGATAGTTCCTCATACAATTATGTCATATCCTCCTCTCACCCCCTACTATTTCTCAATTTAGACCTCCCCTTACCCCACTAATCACTATAAATAAAAAATATATCTATGTACCATCCTACATTTCTATCTATAGTGAAGTAAAATCTTCAGTACACTAACTATCCCACCAGATGAGACTCCAGAGATAATACTATATCCGTGATTATATTCTATATATCAAATAAAATCATTAATACTCCTATCCATGTATCCCCCTCCTTCTCCTCCCTACACCATGACCCACTGTAGGATCCTAATACCATACCTCTTAGTAGAAGATATACCTCCATAATTTGTTCTAATCTATATGTATATTTGAGACCTCAAATAGATTCACCCTATCATCTCCTAAGAGATACTATACGAGTAACCCCACCCATCCATTCCCCCTCCCCTACCCCCCATATAAGTACAATACGAGATATATCATAATCATACCCAATTCCTATACCCCTCATACCATAATTATCAGAGTAAACAAAATATACAAAACTGAATCCCCAGTAAATCCTCCACCAACACTATATTCATCCCCTAATGAGTATACCTTGACGTACTTGAAGCCTCTGATCCCATAGTTGTATAATATACTACCTATACCTGAGCTCATTAATCAGATGTATTAAGATCTTATCTGTACAGCTCAGTTATCTACTCCTGATGACAACATGTCTCCTCTATAATACTACATACCTCCTCTCCAGACTAGTAAGACCACATTCTACTGATATCATATTCCCATAAAATCCATCATCTCTCCCTTTCTCCTGACTATACCCCCCCACCTATAGGTCCTGCTACAAAATACCACCATCATCATGTACAGATCATTCCCCATATATAATAACATAAACCAATGATCCCTTAGACCCTATACTATCCCCAATATCAAGTCATGTCCATATATATCCCCTATATCATATACCAATTCCTATAGTTGTCCCCTCTCCCCTCCAGTAAATGTCCTCCTCTCCTAGTCTTGACCCTAGAGACTAATCAAGAATGTCATCACCTCACATCCCCCTTCTCCCAAGCTCGTTCCATGATTCTCCTTAATCAATTACCTCTGTCTCTATCATCTCCCATCATACTATCAAAAACTACACCCATCTCTCCCCCTCCCAATATGTATCCACTATATGTGCAGTGAGTACCATACATTCATCAGCGCTACATACCTTTAAAAAAAAAACATACTTCTCTCCCATCAACCAGAGAAAAGTGTCCACCTATAAGAGATTACACCAAGAAACCCCTACACCCCTATAATTATCCTCCACTATAATAGATCCTGTACTAATGTTTAACCCCAAAATCATTCCATCTCCTCCCCCCCAAATATTCCCAATAATCTATCATATCGTCAAAAGAACATTAACATCCTGACTTAACATACCCTACTTATCCCTATATCCCTATCAAATACATGTGTTGCACCTAGTGAGTCCCTGTGATCTATATCACCTACTCCTATATGATCACATACTATACATTATACATACTTCACATGATCACCTACAAAATACCACAATCCGACACACCCTCTGATCACATCATCAATGATGTCCCCTATAAATCAATAACAGAGACAATATTTAATATATCTGGTCAAAAATAATATGAATACAATAAAACTACCCACATACCTAAGATACCCTACATCACCCACTAATATGTATCCAACTCCACTCCATAAACTAAATATATCCTATAATACCCCTATGTTATCTTTATACTCCCAAATACCTCAACGTCATATAAATGCCCATATCCCCCCATCTATGTACTCTAATCAGTATGAAAATGTATTCCATTTCCCGCACTACATTGAGACAAGACTTCCATCTATCTATGAAAATCTAACCAGACACCCTCCATATGATATGAATCACATTAACAGTCAAATCAAACCACATCCCCATTCCCCCCATACTCTATATAATCTCTGACCATATCTACTATTTGAACTTCCCTCCACTCAATATATCCTATACTTCAATCTACCTGTCTATTTTATTTGTCATACATCAGATCACTGAAGAGTTTCATATTTCTTATATAGTCAAATTGTCATACACCTTTCCCTCATTGTCTGATCCCCCTATAGTATATGTCCAGCGCCAATCTGAGCACTTGTCTCCACCCTCTGTCTCATTATTAATGATATACTTTCATACCTCCACAATCCATCCCCTATCCTATCCCTACAACAAACCCATATCCCTGACCTCCTCTACTGTACCTTAAACATTAAGATACCCTAATCTCCATCATACAACTATATGTCCCCTTGTTTAATACTGCTATCACCCATGTACCTATATAACTACACCTAGATCTCCATCTGCATTGAGTGTCTTTCATCATTAATACCATACTACACCTACTCCTACTACTCACATAATGTCTACCCTTAAATATGATATCCTGTAACTTCCATTTCCACATATATATCATCATCAGAATCATAGGTCCCCCTATGTTTCTGTTTACTCTCCATAATCCCCCCCCTCTGATCCCTAATCTCATCATATATCAATATGTCTCCAACCCTATTACCTTATCCACTACATATTCCTATCAGATGCTTACTACACCAACATGTCCCCCCCCATGATGATCTATATATAAAAACATAATCCTACTACATTTCCACTCCCACAGAAAACTGATAGATCCCCTTCTCACCCCATCAATCAACCATCATAATATATATAATCATACATATGATTCAGACCACCCACACTTACTGATCATATAAACAGAGTATATATTCAATTAGATATCTCCTCATAAATATCCCCGAGTCTTGTCCATGTAATCCTTTTACTTCAACACAATTCCATCACCATAGATAGTCTTGAACTAATTTTGTGAGCTCAGATCTTAATCCTCCACTAAGTTACACCCTGTACTAAAGATTAGTCTATGATTATAATAATCCATTATCATCATACCACCTTGATCCCCCCCTGCCCTGCCTCAGTATATGTCTCTATCCTACAAAGAGTTACTCCCTCCTAAATGAGAAGATTATAAATAAAAAAGAAAAAATCCTAATACTATATCTAAGATACTCCCCCGATATATCTCTAGAAGATAAATAAAATAAGAACTCTTCCCATCAATCATAATAGATGTCATGTCTCCTATCTAAAGATATGATGTTTATACATAATATAGCTCAGAAAATTGTTTAGTAACCAAATAACTATATTAACCCATGTCCCCAAAAATATGTTCTCCCACCATATATGAAATAATAATCTAAAAAACAATATTCCATAAAAGTAAAAACCACTAACCAACCTAACCCCCTCAATACTCAAAACAAAATATCATCCATCTACCATGTAAAATCTATTAACTCTATATGTTGTCTACCATCAATATTTACTTCTACTATAAGTAAATAAGATGTTACCAGTTTGTGTCCCTATACAAAGAAACATACCACTACTATCCTCATCAAAAAACGAATAATAAGTATCATACATGACAAATATATATATAGTCAATCTATGATATACACCCAAAGATATCAATAAATAGTCCTAGATAACTAATTATAAAGTATAATCGATACTAAATAGTTGATCACATAAGAAACCATGATATAAGATAATACCTACAACGTGATACAATGAAATAGAATTACAAAATACAGACAATAGTTACCATAAACTAACAACTCTCATATGACCTAAAACGTGTACTCACACCATCAGATCATACTATATTTCCTCTACAGTTATCTCCAATATAGATCTCCTGTTACATATTAGTCTATCATACACATCCAATAAACTATATATATTTTCACATCATGTACTGTCACCTAATAGTGTAATCAACATATTCAATATCCTGTCTACATTTCTCTAATTCTTATACTCCACCGTTGATATATATCACATCACTACATCCTCTCATACTTGGTTACCAATCAAATATAGTGACTGTAAAAAAAAAATTACTCACGTAATGTCACCTACATCCCAAACCGAGAATTGATTTAAAATGTACACAAAATTCCCCGTGTTAATCTTCATAGTACCACATCATGCTCCCTCTGTTTCTACTCTAATTATATTCAAATTGATACATTTGTCATTTGTAAAATATAACCTCTCCATGGCTCCCATCTAGAGATTCAACTCTCCTCTCATCTCACAAACATTCTGACTGTCTGTATGTCTCCTCATATATGCTATGCAATACTCCTGTCTAAATATGTCTATATTGTCCCCTTGCCTCTGTCCCCATACCTATGTGAATCCTACTTGATCCCTTTATGATCCGATATTTGATATACCCCTCACACCAATCATGATCCCATATACCCACAATTAATAAATATACAATCCAATATTACTAATATCACTTGAATGAATATTCACATCACATACATCATACCATCTGTCACCTTCCTCCAATACCAAAATAACTTATATGTACTTATCTCACTACAAGACTAAGCTACTCCCTCATATATAATTAATTCTAATACATTGTCAAAAATGTCAATAGAATATTAGGAACTCAGTTGAAGTAACATAGATTGAACCAACAAGTATTATAACCCCAAGTAAAAATCTAAAATGTTCAAATACCATCCACATCATTAAATATACCAAATCAACCCTTATAATATCCCTCATAATATTCCTGAATATTCACAGACTGTTTCAACTACATACTACTGATGACAAGTCTGTCTCCTTCAAAATCTCATCACCTCTACATCCTTCAATCAACATAGATTCTTTTTGTTCTCTTCCCTCCATTGTACACCCAAATATATATCAAAAATACCCCTCAGTTCTTTATCAATCTCCAGTAAGTGTAATATGACAATGTCATAGATTCTCATCTACCACTTCTAGTAATCTGAAACCTAAATAAGAATTATAAATCCTTATCCACTTATCCACCCCATATGTAATCACTAGACTAACCCTTTGATCAGACCCTTAACAGTAAAAATTACCACCTTCTTTTACTAACCTTACATCTTGACATCCATATACTTTCTAATACTTGTGACTCTCATCCTCTATACACATTCAAAAAAACCCCCATAAAAAAACAAACAGCCCCAAAAACTGTTGACCCACTGACTATTATAATTTTAAAAGTTATATACTCTAGTCACCAGATCCCCAATTTATTTCCACTCCTATTAACCATACTATTACTTGATTTTACTAGTATCAATACTATCTCCACTAAAAAGTACATCTAGTTGAACTATCCGTTCCACTTTGACATAATGTAAACAATACAAATAGAACCCCACTCTCAAATACCCTCATAGTTCAAACCAAAATGAATCTCTCCATTCTGTACCCACTCAGATTACTATACATAATGATCCTATCTTGGATAATTTCTCATCAACCCTCAAACCAATAGACAATAAGAATTTGATTTACAATACACAACAAGATAATCAACTATCTCCCACCACAAATAATATCAGTAAAATATGTGAATCTACCCCTCCCAAAACCCCACCTCCACCATATATTATTCCATACCTACACACCATAGTATACTAATCCATCCTCTCTATCACCATCATAATCTTACTTTATTCTATGATGTCCTACATTTAGACCAGTAACCAGAGTCATTATGATCTGCTCCCACTCCCCCCAAAGTGAACCCTTTATCGAATCAATCAATGTTTAACTATGATACCTCCCTCACATAACCTCTCAGTTATGATATGACCACATGGAAATTTATCCACTAAATCTTCTGACTCTACTCTAATGAGAATTACAGCTAATCTCTATGTCCTATCAATAAATCTCAAACAATTTACTTCCTGAACAACCCTATCATATGTTCCCACATCTCCCATCAATTCCCTTTTATGATCTATACCCCACTCTCCTCCCACCCTATCATGTCTATCCTTCATGTTTAGAAGATTCAACTATCAGAGTCCACCTCATTGTCAATCTATATACAATAAGAACATTAATCATATATGATCATAACAAATGTTGTGTCCTTCCCCTACCCCTCCTCTAGAATTTTCCTAGTGATCAATAATTACCAACACCTCAAGACCTACAAAAAAAGATACCACACCATATTAAATAATTCACCAGCTACTAAGATAGATAGACCTATTCACTTTAACTGAGATTCCCCATTATGTGTGTGTCCCCTACCCCTCAACATGATACCCCTCCATACTCGGTCCCCCTATCCCAAATGATTCATCGCATATCCTAACCCCCATCTTATCAGATCTTGAATAACACCAACACTCTATGATCCATTACAATAGTCTACTACCCCCCCCTCTATCCTGACCTCATATGATCAATCCCACTCCTGTATATACACCCTCAATCTCTTGCGAGTTCACCCCTGATCAGAAATAATAATGTTAGAATGATAAGACCATCTTCAGATCCTATCTTAGGTTTAACCAGTCCCTCCCCTCTACAGACATCCAGTTTACATACTGTGCTACCTCAGTCATCAATGTTCAAATACAACTCCAGTATCCACAAAATAATATCATTAGTTGTCGATTGTCCATTTATCATCAAATTTGGACTATATACTCACTCAAAAAAAAAAAAATTGTGACACAATATATATACACATATTCTAATAATCATTCATTGTAGTTATTCTCATAGATATATCAATAAAATCTGATTCCATTACCCAAGACCTACAGAAATCTTATTCTCTATAAGATAGCCCCCCCCCACTCTCATCCAAATGAATGTCATAAACCCTCATACCACCTCTTCCATTATCTCAATCATATATACATCTTCCACATGACCTATACCAGACTTTCCCATCTTTTATACAATACTCCTCAGAACATAGACATCCCCTACCCCACCTCAACCCTTATAGTAAAAACCTATCATCCCCTACT
This sequence comes from Phyllomedusa bahiana, assembly GCA_025379985.1. Lineage (NCBI taxonomy): Eukaryota > Metazoa > Chordata > Amphibia > Anura > Hylidae > Phyllomedusa > Phyllomedusa bahiana. Next base: position 22,717 of record JAODAL010009565.1, on the reverse strand, counting down.
CCTGAATTATACTCCACTACCCTTATCTATATCACTCTTTTTATAAATAATCATTGTACCCACCGACCCCACACTGTTCCTCCTGTCCAACAATAAACATGAGTCATTTTTCTCATTCAAATACTATCAAGTCTCACTAGAACATAAAACTACTCCACATACCCTTATGATTGAACTTCCTTACATCCCTAGATTCAAGTCATATCAAGTACAAGATTAATGATACATACCCCCACCATATACACAATCACCACAATAATAAATACCAAATAAGAACCACTAGTATAAACCTGTCATAGAAAAAGTGAGACCCCTACCTATATTTTCCTATAAATCACTTCAATTGTCTCTTACTAAACAGCGTCCCACCAAACTTTATAAAATGAATCCAATAATACTATGTTCCTAGTCCCAATATGACATCATACCCTAGTATGTTATACCTGTCTCACCTATATAATCCTAAATTCTCATTGAATATATATCCTACCTTCATATGTCCACCTACCTCTTCCATATATAATTTATCCATACATCAAGAATCGTAAACTTGTCTTCCCTCTAATATTCACTATACTCTCCTAGAAAGTAATACAATGATCACGTCTCCCTGCATAGAGTTATTATACCAGTATTGTATATACACCCTCCCATTGTGACGTCATATGAGACTACATGTGACATATTTCACATGTCTCAATTACTAACCCTTCATCTATGTTAATCAGTACATATACTACAATTGATAATGTGAATGTGATTCTTTTTTGACTTCATAGTAACCTTCTTTATACATACCCCCCACCCATACGTCTCACTGTATCACATTCAGTCCTTATTATAAACCCACATTAATGTCATATGATAAAATAAGACATCCCATATAAACTAACCAGATATTCCCCTTGTCATACATACACTCTGTCATCTAATATCACCCCACAATTAACCCTCTCCCACCACACCCCATCTCCTCCCCATGTGAATAAGACCATACTATACCCCATATAACAACAGTAGTAAGAAATAATAATATAAAAAAAGTATAAGATAGATCATATAATATATACCAACAACCCCTCCACACTCACATCCCCCTATCCATCTCCCTCCTATCCCCCCAATACTCCCTTTTTACTATGAGATAAACCCATTACTATTTCCAATTACAGAGATATAGTTAGTTCCACCCTTAATTTTACCTCAAGAGTGACTACTATATGTGTTCTCAGTTCAAGATACAGCCATCCTATTCAAACAGTATTAACTCCTATATACTGAGTGTCCCATCCTAGAACCTAATGAGAGTCTATGACTACTCAGATATTTTTAGATATAATAGTGTAGTAATAATTATGATATCTAACATATTTCAATAATAAATGACCCCCTATTTTCATCTCTGTCACTTTTCTACCCAGTTTCCCCAGTATTATTCTATGTCTATCCCATCATCTCTCCCTGTATTTGTAATGATATACATATTCCTACCTACCTCTCCCAAAATACTCTTAGTAAAACATTTTCTCTCCGATCAGTGTGATGTGATTCTGACACCTACCTCATATATACCCATACCATCAAATTCATAGATGTCTCCTCATATGACATATATAATAACTCAATTAACCAGCCTCCTCTCATCAATTAAGCAAACTCTCTGAAGAGTAAAATTTTTTTGTATATCATAATGATTTCTCCCTCTATGTCAGTACATTCTTAACCTATTAAGTGTTAAAGAATATGTTTATAATAAATTCCCATAGTCTAATCCTCCATATATAGTATTAACATCATGCTCGACACGCTATGTCCATCACACTAAATATGACATCTCAAAATGTACCCTGTCCCCCAAATCCATATCACCACCTAGATATCTCACATCATATACTTGAATATTATTACATATAGACAATAAATACATACTGATAAAAACCCCAATCCCTACACATTACTATTACTAGATAAGTATCAAACTATACCTATAACTCAGAGAATATCTCTCATATTAGCCTATCTTCCTTTTAACTATAACTCTCAGTGATTTATCATTCCTATTATGTTACCCACATAATACCTACTATAACATAAGACACCGACTACAAACCCATCTAAATATAAAGAAACATATACTGTCCAGTAAACTCCCCCGATTCTACATCAAAATCTTAATAATAGACCCCTATAAACATCAATTGTGTACTCATATAATAACCCCAATAGACCACAATATACATCCTAGAACCCTCTCATATGTAATGTAATAGATTTTAAATCTACCCAAATAAATGATCTGACCAAAAACCAGACCCTGATTGATAACCAATCCTGACAATGTATACATATCAGTTTTTCTCATCCCCACCTCCTATTATAATTAATAAATCTCTAACCCTCCCCTCTCTCATAAGTATAGATAAATAATGACACTCTACAAAAAAAAAATACATCCTCTCCTTAAAACCAACCACCGAAGTCCTGTATAATTCTAGTGAGTCTTCCTACTCATCTACATAGACCATAAGTACCCCCCATACCTCATCATAAGAGATAATAAAATAGATGTGAGTAGCATACACCAGACAAAATGTTCTCCATCAAACCAATATCATCAGTACAAATCATCCTCAATATAACTGTCCCCTCATACCGAATTGTTATATCACGCCTCCCCTGCTATTCATATACCTGACATGTATGTAATATAGTACAAAACATTAGTGTGTTCTTAAATGTAGACTGTCTCATAAATAATCTCAAAATTATATCATATAGCCCCACCCATATCTGATCGTTAAACATAATTCCTATCTCCACTACCCTAGAGATACAATTTCCCATAAATTATTAAAGTTCAATTGAACAATTATGGTTAGTACCCTCCCTGATAGATACACTAACTTTAGATAACATATGATTTAGTCACATACTGTTATATATATAATACACATAAACAAACCTCTACATGACAACTCATACCCCCTACTATAGAACCAAATATATAGTCCCTCCCCTACTCATATCTCAACATCTCAACTTATTCATTCACATCCACTTCTGTTATATCTAATGTCTAGATCCTCCCCCCAACTCCTATTCCCCTTATCTGTCAATAAAATCACCTTTGAGTAAATACTCATCCTTTTATCCTCTTAGATCTTCCCTCCCACCATATTAAAACCAAGATACAAACACTAGTCATTCCGTAATATATGTTACAGAATCATAACCCCTTAACAATATGATGGCCTCACGTACCGACTCAATACCAACCTTTCTATCTTCCCCTACCATATCCCCTCTTCTCTCATTATTTAATACATGTCTAGTTCCCACCCCGAACTTATGTGTCCATTGACATAGTGAGTGTAAAACTTCTATTTAGCATCTTCTACAACATATCCATATCTATTGTTATATATACTCTACTCTTAATATACTCTACCAGTCATCTCTACTACACGAGTGAGTTAAATATTTCACATCTCCACAACAGACAAAAGTCATCTTGTATATCTCCCCAAATGCTTTTATTTCCTACCTTATAACCAATGTGCCTCTACTCTGTCCCATTGATGTTCTATACCTCAATACCCATTCTGATCTAGTCCTAGACTTATTGTCCCGATACACTATTTATCTTAGTTTATCTAGTCTTATTATAATATCTATAGTTTTACATAGTCCTATCATCCACTACACCCACTGTCACTTGATAGTTCTAGCCTCATAGTCCTTATAATCCCCCACCCCCATTATAATACATAATACTACACCAGTGTACTCCCAGTGATGATACAGTTATTATCTTTCCTGTTTCAACCACCTACTACCTTCCTCCTGACTGTTTTGTACCTCAATCTCTACCTTATCCTTTCTCTCATCCTCCTATTATTGAAGGATTATAGTTTCCCATCGAGTCTCCTTGAGTGACCTAGACACTGATCCTCACTTTTCTGTATTTCTTACCCTCAGTTCCCCTTAATTACCCACCCTCATATACTCCTGTCCTCATAGTCTACTACTCTGGTATCTTAAGAGTTTGTAGATCATGTAAATATAAGTGTCCTTATTTAAAAAATGGACTAATACCCTCTCTTATCCCAACACTCACCACTTTCTCAATTGTATTAAAAATGTCATCTCCCGTTGCTTCTCATACCTGTACAAAATTATCAACATATCTCACTAGATCCAGTCTTATTCCTGTTTCTCACACTTGTATTCCCTCACCATTCCATTATAACATCCCATATCTCACTACCCTACCATTATGAGTTCATTTATCCCCCTATTGTCTACTTACAAAGTTATGAATCCAACTCTCTTCAGTCACTCCCTATAACTATGTGTCATGTCCAGACTGTCCACTGTTGAGCATTCAATCTCAATCTGTCCCCAGTACCCTATTCACCCCCCTACATTCATCTATCAGTATTAAGACTGACAGAAAGTACTACCACTACACAGATACCACGTCATACTATAGTCACATCTATACTCACTATTGTGTCTCCCCTACACCTAATAACCTCTTAAATCATCAAGATCCATCTGATCTATATACCTACTATGTCTATACCCCCCCCATCCCCATCCTTATGTATCTACTAATTCTGAGACTATCACCATACCCCAGAGAGAATATTACATATCATTCCATAATCCAAACCCACAGTTATTATACATCTATCCACCTACCTCTCAACATATTACCATATCCTCTCTCTGCACAATAGTCTCTAACCCCTCCTACAAAAACTGAGATACCCTACTAGATCCACGAACCCCTCTCATATCAAGCTCACCCACAATACTATCATATATCCTGTTATAGTTCTCCTACTAATCTATAAATACATACTTAATAGAAATCCAGTATTCCTATAAGTGTATCACTGTTCCTGATACATGTGTCATAACCTCTCTTAGATCCAGGTATCATAAAGTAACATAAAAACCAAGTGAATTATCTTCCATGATTATAGTGTCATAATCATACATCTATCTACCACATCTCCCCTACCACCATCAGATGTGACCCTTAACTCTTCTCAAACACACAATAAAGTGTATCCAGACTCATATCTGTTACTTCTCCCTAGAGACTCCCACACATACCAAACTTTACTATCCCCCCCCCCCCCACGATCTCACCCCCTACCATCGTCCACTCACCAAATATACTGTTTGACCCCTCATATTGTTATGTAGACCCTCATAGTTAACACCCATGTAATCATTCCCCTCCAGAGACCAATCATCTATTCTGTTGATACATATATGTACACTCTACCATAGATCTGACCTCCCTTCATATGTATTCAATCACTCCTCTAACTCCACAATCAATACAGTTTATCCCAATGATTTAATTGTCCCAAAATTTGATATTACACCATTATATATAAATGACTATGCCCTCTTCTTATATAGTTACCCATGATTATAATATCCATTGATTCATATAGCCCATGTTAATGTCCACCTGATAAAGTCTGTCTAAAACCTTATCACAACTGCAGTGTAAATCCTAGTTTCCTATTCTCCCCATATCCAATCCCATATCAACCTAACCACCTTCTACGTTCCTACCCCTATCCTAGACTCTAATCCTCTGTTACCTCAAACCTTCTCACTATCCCCCTCACCCTCAACACATGAAATCTTCAGAGAAGAGAATATACCTAGAGTGTCCTCCAGAACCTCATAGTAAACATTCCTAACATAATGTGATAATTATATATAACAATTCACCCGTGTCTGTCACCTTCCATACCCAGTACCCCAGTAAGATAAGATATGTAATATATCACCTTCTGTGCACTTACAGAACCACCCAATGATACCCAAATGTCAGTGTACTCCCTATTGTCACTTGTACATTGATCCTACCATCCTATAATGTCTTCTCCAACTCTTCTTCCATTGACTGATATTACCTTTCCTGAGCAAACCTTGCATCAACCTATACCAACTCCCTAATCATCCATGACCTGATTCCACTCTGTATGATCTTCCCCGCCAATAATTGTTAGAGTGATCATTAAGACTTCATTGATGATCTATAACCAATCAGTTCCTCCATCTACATTATTTTGTTAAATCTATTTATTCTCTTCTTTCATATATGTATCTCTGTCATTCCATAATAATTGTTCATATGTCTATTCAAATACACCCTCTTTATCATCCAATCTCTTCTATCTCTTCTACCTCATTGAAAGTTCTGTAAGCAGCTATTCTAGTAGTTCCTCTTCATATTCTAGACAGATGTTCCCTCATATTACTAGAAATTCTATACAAAATTATTTGATATCATAGTCTTACCTTATTAGTCCTACTCTTATACATCTATGATCTCATTACACATGACCATCATCAAATCATTCACTATCACTCTCCACTACTCCACCTTCTATTTTCATCCAACATTCACCCCACATTCCCCACCACCCTTACCCCCCACTTCCCAAAAACTACAATCTCTTTCTTCCCCCCACCCCAACCACACTTCCCCACCAAACCCACTACTAATTCTCATCCACATTCTTCACTACCAACCACTCCCTTACATCCTTTTTTTAAACTCTCACCTACAATTATCTCATGAGTATCATTTTTTCCATCAACATACAAAACACAACACACCATAAAAATAATTATAATCTGTCTCTCACATAACTCAACATAGTCCTACCCTTCTCATACCCTCTCTCTCTCTCCAAGAATTGACCTTCACACACATGTCAGATTGTCCATTACTCTATACTGAGAGTCTCATCTGACTATATCTAGTTCCTCTTTCCCCATTACAGATGAGATCTGTGTCTATATATCTACATACTACAATCTAGATATACACCCTACACCACATATTATAGTTGTCCCCCTTAATCCACAAATAATTCTATAAGGATAGTATCTTTGTTCAATATCAATTTATTCTCTCCCTCTCTTCAACCTAGATTCCTTGAATATCTACTATATAACTTTTCCACTACTCTCTCATCTTCCCATAACACATGAACATATTGTGTGGGATCCTCATAATATCTCCTCCTATGTTCCACTCTTTTTAACTACATATCATCCAATCATACATGCTATACAGTCACATCCCCTTTATCAATGTTAGTTGTAACCTAATCATATGTCCATCTATACTACTACTACATAAATTACGATCTACATCTCAACTAACTATTCTAATGATCCATACCACATACATCAGTGTATACCATTTCATCAATGTATCTATCCTACCACTCCATTCATAATACCACTCCCATATATCATCATCCCTCACTACTATACTACATAACACACATACTCCCAACCTACCCTACTTCAACATAGTTCCTCTGTCAGTACTGTCTTCACACTTACATAATGATCCCATTGTCCCCTCACATCTAAAATACACTCCACATCATACCATATAGACCCATGTCTCCTCTCTTATTCAACTAAGATATACCATCTACCCTATACTGAATTATGATCATGACCACCTCCATCCTCCATATATCCCACCACAGTACCTAGGTCCCCATCTCTCCCATCCACTTCCAGTTATACCCTCCCCCTAGTCTCAAATCCCCCACATAGAATATAGTCCACTCTCTATCATTAAGATAAACCCCTTGAGTGTCTCTACCTAGACATACGCCTAAATAACATCCATAACTCCTCCATCCCCACTATACCATTCCATAGTATACAATAAACATCCCTTCCTTAACCCTATACATATCAGTGTATTGTCACATACCCCCTTTATGGTACCTCATGTCCACAACCTCTATAGATATTTTCTTCCCTGAACATCCCTCATCCTCTAATCTTCTGTGTTATATACATTGCGATAATATACTTCCATCTCTATATCACTCCATCTCTCCCCCCCATAGTCAAATTATCCATAAAACTCCACAACTTGATCTTTCACTTTAGGTTGAATCCAAACATTGCCTACAAAAAAGTCCCTACTTCCCCTCAATATAACTATCACATCTCTCCCATCCTTTTCCATTTACCATAACATCCACTTATATCTAGTTCTACTTTCCTACTATATGAAACCATACAATACCTATACATCTCTATATATTAGTCTAAGTCAGACAGAATCCTATTGATCTTAGATATCCATTACTACACCATCATCAAAACAAGGACATCATCATCCTACTTATCATAACCACCACAAGTAGTATGCCAACAGTAATCTCTTGACATCCCTTATATCATCATCCTCTATGACAGAATCCCCTCATAATTGACCCTACCCATAATATTACAGTAGAGAGTTCCTACCAATATTCTTCATCTCAGTTTAATGATAATAGATATAGAGTTAATTATTCTTATTCTTATATTATTGAATCAATATACATATCCTTCAGTCCTTCTAATAGAATACACTCTATAAGAAGTTGTACTCTGATATGTATCACCATATACCCCTAAATTAGATTAGATATGGAATGATTACTATTATTCATCCCCACAACTATACCCACTGAATGTAATACCTATCATCTTACCCATAGAACAAGTGTTGTCTCCCTCATGTCCACTACAAAAACCATATCAGTACTGTCCTAGAGATTCTCATCTATCCATGAATTCTACCCTCCCCCTATCTCAGATACTCTCAGCCATGTTGTAAGAGTCCATCCTAAACTAACATACACAAACATCCGTATGATAGAAATTACCAGTCATAAATGTGTTCTTCCTCCCAAATATTGAATGATCCCATCTATCACACTTCACTTGATACCCCCTGTACCCAACTCTCACATCCACCTAATCTCTACCCCAAATTCCCTTGATCCGTTCAGTGACCATGTACCCCCCTCTCCAACATATATAGTACCTTGTATAGTCCCTTACATCAGTCATAATCTCCATCAACTTCATATTATGCACATCATAATGAACTCAATATCCCAGTTCCACTAAACATGCTAACCTCCATAATGACTCCTACATATACTCTGTGTTATGACACTATCTCCAACAATTCACCTGTAATCATCGCTGAAGATCCCTATTCTCTCTATCCCCTCACCCAGACTAGTCATTGGTTATTATTATATCCAATTCCCATGCATCTAATTCCATCTATCCCATTTCTCATACAGAGTCATAATGATCTTCTTCCTGTTGTATATAAAGTGTTCCCCCTATAAATAGTGCTCCATAAACGACCAGAGACGCCTACCTTTAGTATCATCAATATTATAAAGTATCTCACGTTCCAGTTATCTATACTAACTACCCATTCCTCTCAAACTATACAAACAGATACATCACCTATATCTATCTCACCATACCTGCAACTTGTACACCTTGTATAACAACTCTATCATGTACATATCATCTCCAGCTCCTCTTCTCACTTCAAAACCATCTCAGGGTAATCTCATCATACCCTACCTATCATACCATCTGTCATCTACATAGACAAGTCTCATCCAATAATATTGTCCCATCTCCTGACTATAAATGAAAAACCCGAATTCTGTGATTTATCACACCCCCTACCATGATGTCACCTCTCCATCATATACACACTTCCCCCCTCACACCCCAATCTTTCATCTCCTCATCATGTCCTGTGATCAGTTCTTCTCACATCACTCATGTCCATAGTCATCTAGTCCAGATAGAGCTAAACCCCTTTGATCAAACCCTAGAGACATTACTTTATACCCAACTATATAAAAGAATATAAGTTGAACCCCTATCTCCATCAAATAACAACCACCATATTATACAATTAATCCTCTTGAATTCCCTCATACACACCCACATATACCACCCAATACACACATATTACCAATTCAGAAACCCAGAATCCTCACCATCCCTACTACATACCCCTCCTTTAAAAATGGTCTCCCCATTCAACAGTCTTCCATAATACTCATCATGTCCATCCACACTACTATATACACTACTTCAACACACTTATATTGACTCTATCTCCCTCTCATCTCCCACTGTATTTCATTCGTCATCTGTTTCCCCTTTATGTAATCCCTATGTAGTTAATACTGCCACTTCAGATATATGTGTGTACACTAATCATGATCCCCCCTCCTTTACCATCATATATCCTGTATATGATACATACTATACCCCCCTGTCAGTCAAGTCATTTAATGTATTGTATATTATCATACATTTCATGTGTCCTGGATTGCATCCCACTACCCTCCCTCCCTACCCCAATTATCACTATACATATCACACATATTATGTCAGCTACATGTTCCCAGTATTCACTGAATAGATCCAGCAACTCTATGTAACAATTCTATCTATCATATACCCAATTCATATCCATCAGTCACCAATATTACCATTCTGAGATGAGAATACAGACATCTCATACTGCTGTGATTGTCTCTCATTCCCTACAAGCAGAGACATCCACCATAGTATAACTACTCTAATTTACCATTCCTACATAAGAGTGTCATATCTACACATACACATGACACCTAGATACCTCTTCTCTATCTCACTCATAATAAAATCATACCCTACCTACTGTACCCTCCACATCCATAACTAATCATAATTTAACCCCCATATTCACACACACAGATAACTGTCTACACACTCCCCATTTCCTTGACCCCATAATTCCAAGATATCAATATATATATAAAGACCTCCCTATAATATTACAAAACCATCACACCCTCCTCACCCCCCTTCATGTTACTACTCTCAAAATGTGAATAAATATATGTGACATAAATATCACTATTCTCCAGAGATAATCAACATAGATTCTCTGATATCTCTCATCTATCCTACTAAACATAGAACCATCTATATGTCCCCCAGATCCTCCCCACATATATAACGTACCCAATCTGTCACCCCTGTCATCATCTCAAATCCTCCATCCTACGCCCACCCCTAAATACTATAGGAAACCCCATTCTTACAAAACATCACCACCTCCATACTCTTATCTATCACCTAATTAGGACCAACTCCCATCTCAATATCCAGTCAGATATACCATACCTCCCATAACAAAATAGAAGTCTTATCTCATAGTCCCCTTGTATAAATCAAAATCTACCTCCACTCATCTCCTTCCCTCCCATCTATAACTATCATATATCATCTCATAGTCAGGTACTCATCCAAGAGATCTCCCTCCAGTCCATGCTTCCTCCCCCTAATATCACACCTCAGTTCAAATACTCTGAATAAACCTCTTTTGCAAATAATAAAGATACATCCCCCTATATCCTCTTCCTACACAATACCAATCACTAATCTCTCTATCCAACATGTCTATACCCTTGTGAGCCTATACAAAGACAAAAAGAAATTGTAGAGAATCCAAATCCTCTTAAAAAAAACTAGTTGACATCCCCCCAGTCCTGTCTTATCCTCCCCTCTAATCCTAACACCCATCTACATGAGTATAAGTCCAATCTCCCAATCTAGTACATGCTATGAGTCATAATCTAAATTTAATACTATCCTGTAGACAGATATGTTACAACCCTGTCATGAGAAACAGAAAACCCATGAATACATCCTTCCTAGTCATACTATTCACTATACCCTATAGATAGTCACAGCCCATTTCATAGTCTGACTCACTCCAACCCATACATATACATCAATTTATCCATTCATCCATCCCTACAAGTCCAACTGAGATACCACACACACCCAACACCTCCCCAAACTCCTATCCGATCTCCGCCCGTTCCATACAGATTAGTCCTCTCATATTCCCCCCCTCCCACTATACTATAATCTCCCTCATATAAAAACTTATCCTCACAGACAAAATAATCATTGGATATTCTACCATACTATACAATAACTCCGATACCTATCGTGTCTTAAATAGTCACCCATTACTCTGTACCTGATAACAACAGTATCTATCTCTTAGGTCCTACCCCTCACACCTCTTACATATCATGTTGTACAATACACCTCAAATGCACTACTATACTATGATAAATAGTTCACTCTTACCAAAACACACATCCTATAGACTACAACTGAACACATAGTGTCATGATACCCCCCCCAACTCAGTCAAACCTCTACCTAGATGTGTGTGTGTACTAAAACCTTAAAATCTCAGACCACTCAAAACCATACAACCAATTATGACTATATATAGCTCTACCATACACAGACATATCCCCTATTACCCCTATCCAGAAAATAAGCTTATATCTCCTAGTCCCTTAAAAGTAAATCCCTGTATCCCATAAACCCATTCCTTATGCTAGGTTGACGCTTTATAATGAGAACTTTTGTTGTTTAACTAGACTCTTGTTGAATTTAATAAACATATCCTCTCCCCTAATCCCCAATCTCCCCCTCCCCCATACATATCCCGTACTAGAATCACATAATTAAACAGATTAACAACCAAGAATACTCCAAATTGTTTAAATTCTGTGAGAACCTCATAACAAAGAGATAATCCCATCCTCCATAATGTTGCAGTAGTTTTTCACCTACAAATACCATTAAACAACACAGATCACATAGAACAGACCTCACAAGTCTCAACTTCTCTCATATACTCTGTAATTAGTATAAAGCCTTCCATAATCCTAACCCCCATCAAACATCTAAATAAAGATAATATAATGTTATATATAAACTAAGTGAACCCTCAACATATAAATCTCTTGCAAATACATCCTCAGACCCTCTAAAAAAATTACTTATCTACCATTTTTATAATGCACTACCACAGTTGTCCACACTCTCCCACATTCTAGATTCATAATAATGATATGTGACTACTATCTTGAAATCATCTATCTATTACATCCTTTTCAAGACTACAGATTGGCATCACTTCCTCAATATAATGTCTTAGTGCTGTACAAATGAATATAATTCCATATAACAACCTCTCTCTAGTATACGTCGCAATTTGTTGAGTCACACCCTGAGGCAGTAGTGTATAAGACTACAATTCGCTGGTGCACGGTATCCCATAATCATGTGTCCACTATCTTCTGTACACATATGTGCACTTGATGTACCAGAGCATGATTGTGTTATAAGAGCTATAAGAGAACAGACCATCCACAGTTGCAAGAGATTGCTACCTCGCTGTCTTATCTCTAGTCCATGAGTATTGCTGTTTAGTTACTGATCGTCATTATGATCTGTATGATCGTAATTGTGTTTTGTATGTACTAACAATTGGCGAGAAGATCAATCACATGATACAATAGTTGTGTGTCTTCGTGTAGACAATCACGCCGTGACATATCTCTGTGTGAACGCTGCTCTAGAGCCACCGCTGATCCTATTAGTCTCTAACGTCGTCACGTGCTCTTGACACGTACTCTCACTGCGAGTGTTTGCTGCTCGGTTTCTCAATGTAAGTGTTTGTACTCTGTTTAACACGAGACGATGTGTTGCGCACTCTACACAGTCAATCTCTATGAGTCCTGTTGTGAGGACCTCGCAAAGTCTATGGTGGGTAAAAACTCCTAGTGTGATCTGCGTTAGATAAATCACGCGCTCGCTGATCTAATGTGACATATATAAGTGTCATGACGACAGAGTCAGAATATCGTGAGGTGAAACTGTCGTGTGCAGCATACACAGCATCTAGGAGGGCTGGGAGTAAGGGTATGTGCGTGAGATGGCGCAAAGGTGGACTGTAGTTTGGGTGGCTGTGCGAAGCTAGATTCGCGCTATATATCCAGGGTTAATTATGCAGTCGGTTGTGTGTTGAGTCTTCGTCGCATGTGTGTCGATGTAGTGTTCATAGAGATAGCGTGAAATGACGTACGCGTCCGTGATGTGATGGTACCGGATGCACAACTCGCTGGCGAGATTAGGAGATGATGTACTCGTTTACCTATGGATTACGCTCTCTCCGTCGGTGAGCCTGGTAGAGTCAAGATCTCTGAATGCGCGCAGAGAGAGTGTATTTTTCAAGGTCGAATATCATTGCCAATCAGCGTGACTCCCGAAGACCCGGCATAATTGCGGGGCGTGCTGTACGCCCCGCAATTAAGCCGTGTGAACATACCCTAACTCAACCAGTAAGTTGTCACCGGTATCTGGAGCCATGCTGGCTGCAGTGTATCCAACAGCTGCTGGCGGTTTGTGTGGCTAATCCATGCCACTGTGGACGTAGTCCTCCGGATTCTCAGTTGGGTTTCCATCTAGCAACTTAGGTGGGACAAGGAGTGGTGCGTGTAAGTCTTGGTTTTCCAACCATTTTTACACATTTCTAGCAGTTTGAAATATTGCGTTATCCTAGGGAATCCACATGGATGAATATATGTGATCTGGAAGGATGGATTCATGCCCAAAGTCGTTGTGTGCCTTTCACAAGAAGAAGTGGGTCCAGAAAATGTCACGAAAGCATTCTGATGACCATGATGCCACCACCAGCCTGCTTTCTTCCAGCTGTTTGCTGGGTGTTTCAACCCCTTTCCTAGCTGTGGAGGTCCAATATTGAAGCCTTTCCTACCCATGCAACTTTGTCACTGCACCTCTGCTCCGAATCTGTCTGCTTTAGAGCCCCACATGTAGTCGGATTAGGTGAACTGTGTTTTCAGACACACATAGTAGCTCCCTGGTTCATTTTGGTGGTGAGCTCCATAGTAGCATGCTGGACTGCTCTCGCACACCTTCGTAGCTGCAGTTCACTTCTTGCATTAAAGACAATGTGATTTGTGATTCACATCTTGTGCTGTTTGGTAATGTGGTGTGTTCCACAAAATGAGAGAGTTGTCTCATGAGATTAGAAATTTTTTTATAAACAAACATATTAAAAGTAAAGGCTGTGAGATCATCTCCAAACAGATTGCTACAGACTGAAAGCGATTGTCACTACAGTTGCACATATTATTCAGAAGTTTAAGCTCTATGGGACCGAAGCCAATGTCCCTGGAAATGGCTACCTGATGAAAATTGATGGCAAATGAAAGAGAACAACTTCCAAGGAGGTTACATGTGAACTCCAAGGTTAAGGGCCGTTCACACGGCTTATTTCGGCGCGGATTGGCGCCGTACTGCGTGCGGATTTGCGCGCCAGTACGGTGCAAATTCGTTGCCGTATTTACGGTAATCCACCGTTCTCATAAGAAGAACAGTGGTTTTCCGTTGCTAGTACCCGCTCGGCGAATCCGCCGGGCGGGCGAGAAATCTACCACGACATGCACATTATCCAGGCGCAATACGCGCCGTGGTTAATGGAAGTCTATGGGGGCCGGGGGCGCGCCCCCGCCCCCACTTATTACAAGACGGAATTGTTGGAGCGCAATTCCGGATCGCATGTCCGTCTTGAATAAGCCGTGTGAACACGGCCTTAAGGTACATCTGTGTTAGATTACACCATCAGTTGTTGTCTTTGCCAAAATGGATTTAATGGAAGACGACTGTGTGAAAATTATAAAACAGCGAGTCTGGAATTTGCCAAAATGCATATTGACAAGCAACAAAGCTTTTGGACGAATGACAAGTAAGGGGACATTCACACGATCTATATGTTTGGCGCGGATCGCATGAGGCAGATTTTTGCCACACAAACTTTAGTATTTGACGGCAATACACATACGATGGGGAAGTGTTCAAAGGCATTTTGGACACATATTTAACCCTTTATCTGAACTGCTACACCGTCTTTTGCCGTCCAGCTGGTGGCAGCTGTCGTTCGTCTGCAGCTCGACGTCTTTGGCAGTTCGCTGCAGACCTTAAGGGTTTGCGGCCGACGAGCAAACCGTTGGATCGGGGGCTGTACTAAACGCCCTGATCCCAGAGCATCTCCTGCGAGCACCGGGCAGCAGAGGAAACTCCGCACCCGGTGCTTTAACCCTTGATTGTGGGGTGCGTTTACGCAGCGCAATCAAAGGGTTCCCTGCTTTGTCGGGTGATCAGACAACACAAGGTGACCCGACAGAGCCCGGGGAATGGCTGCACAGTCATCCCTGGGGACCTAGAGTAGCCCCAGAGCTGTCTGTGTATGAAGCCAGTGACCAGGACACACTGTGTGCTGTCCAGATCACTGCTTGTGTCAAAGTGACACAGATTAGAATGTATTAGCATATTGATATATGCTAATACATTACTAAGTGTAAAAAAAAAAAGTAAAACAGTTCTCCCTTAATGGAATAAAAAAAAAATAAAGTAAAAAATATAAAAAGTGTAAAAGAAGAATAAAAAAATAAATAATAAAATAAAAATAAATATTTAATAAAAAATAATTGTGCGCACATTACACACAAAAAGACTCCTACACATATTAGGTATCCACACGACCGTAATAACCTGTAGAATTAATCTAAAAAGTTATTAAGTGTGGAATGTGGAAGGTGTAAAAAAAAAATGTAAAAATGAAAAAACTAAAAAAAAATTTTGCAATAATTTATAAGTGAAATTAAACTATTCCCCCAAAAAGTACAACTTGACCAGAATAAAACAAGGCCTCATACAACTGCATCATTTAAAAAAATAATTTACAACTTTTGAAATGCAAGAAGGCAAAAACAAAAAATAAAAGTTCTGCTCATTAACTACTTTTCAGGCCTGCGGCTTTAGGGGTTAAGGGTGTATTGGGTGCAAAACACACTCCAAAATAAGTGTGTAAAAACGTGTGAAGATCCCCTAAAACCTTAGCGGGTTGTCGAAGTATTCATACCCCTTGAACATTTCCTCATTTTTAAATGCTACAGCCACAACCTTAATGTATTCTTTATATTTTATTTCATAGAGCAACACAAAGTAGTAAGAATTTTTGAGGTGTAAAGAAAATATGTGCTTTTCCAAATATTTGCAAATTAAAAAAAACTGAAAAGTGTGTTGTGCATATGTATTCAGCCTCACTGAATCATTACTTTGTATGACCACCTTTAGCTGCAAGGACAGCTGCAGGTCTGTTTGGGGATGTCTCTACCAGCTTGGCACAGCTAGAGGCTGGAATTTTTGCCCATTCTTCTTCACAAAATAGCTTTAGCTCAGTCAGATTGGTTGGCGACTGTGAACAGCAGTCCTTCCACAGATTCTCAATGAGATTTAGGACTTTAACTTTCCCATTTTAACACATGAATATTCTTTGATGTAAACCATTCCATTGTAGCTTTGGCTGTATGGTTAGGATTGTTGTCGTGCTGGAAGGTGAACCTACACCCCAGTCTCAAGTCTTTTGCAGCCTAGTCTCTAACAGGTTTTCCTCCAGGATTTCCCTGTTACTTCCATCCATCCTCCCATCATCCCAACATTGAGCAGCTTCCCAGTCCCTTCTGAAGCAAGGCCTAACTTAGATAATGCTGTCCCTACCATACTTCACAGGGAGAGGGGATAGTGTGTCCATGGGGATATGCAGTGTTAGCTTTCCTCCACACATAGGGGGGACATGTATGAAAACTCTCTAGGTCTAAGACTTTCTTTGTTGCCCATAGCAACCAATCAGAGCTCTACTTTCATTTTTTTCAGTGCACTATATAGAATGAAAGGGGAACCCTGACTGGTTGCTATGGGCAACAAAGAAAGTCTTAGGGTATGTTCACACGGTGTTTGTGGAATACGTATTTGGGTACGTATTACGTACAAAAATACATACCCAAATATATATTTAACAATGTTCCAGTTTTCATTGATTTCAATGTAAAATACGTATCATCGTTCAGACGATACGTATTTTACATATGCTGTTGTATTGCGTTTTACGGATCCATACAAAGAAGTGACCTGTCACTTCTTGATCCGTCTTATACATTTAAAAGCTAATAGAAGCAAAAGGGATATGTTTTGCAGTCCAGAAAATGTATCCAAATACGTACTACACTTTGTGTTAAATATTTGGATACGTTTTAAGTATTGTAAAAACGTATTCAAAACGCTGTGTGCTCATACCCTTAGACCTAGACAGTTTTCATTCATGAGGCTCATAGTGTTTGGCATTTAGACTAAAAAGTTACATTTGGTCTCATCTGACCAGAGCACCTTCTTCCACATGCTCGCTGTTTCCTTTGCATAGCTTACTGCAAATTTACTTCTTATGGCTTGCTTTCAAAAAATGGCTTTCTTCTTGTCACTCTTCCATTAAAGGGGTTTTGCCATGAAGTAAAGTTGACGTGGGAGGCTTGCAAATGAAATAACAAACATTTTCATCATTCATTTTTATTAAAAATTCTGCACCGTTTTTGTTTTAGCTGCTCCTTTAGTGATTCATTGTTTACAGCTCGTCTCCAGGGGATACGACATGTGATGAGAGCTTCTCAGTCCTGGTAGCACATGCTCAGACATCACCTCTCCTCTCAGGCAGCTACTGAGTGTTCAAACCCCAGGTGCTGTCACTCTACTCCTGTCCTCTGTGCTCCTTAGTAATTAGTCAAACAGTGCAAATAAATAAAAAGAAACCTCAATGAGGTATGTGCATTGATAAAGAGAAAATAATACAACACAGGTTTGGTTCCTGCAGGGATTTGAACCTAGGACACTTGTGCCTGGAGGCAAAAGCTTTACCTCTCAGCTACTCACAATGCTTTACATACAGATCTTTATTTGACTACAGCGAGGAAAGGTGTGGTGATGTCATCCTGCTGGGTCACATGATATGTAATTCAAACAAATCACACACGCCCAGCACACTGAGCAGAAAAGCAGGATACAGGAGGTATGAAATGAGATCGTGGCAAAACCCCTTTAAGGCCAGATTCATGGAGTACACGATCAATAGTTGTCTTGTGGACAGAATCTCCCACCTGAGCTGTGGAGCTCTGCAGCTTCTCCAGAGGGACCCTTGACCTCTTCGCTGCTTGTCTAGCTAGTGTTCTATTTGTCTAACTTGTCTGAGCTGCAGAATAAAGTTATCCTGTCATTTCTACTGCACGGTGAATCCTTCCCCCTTAACACCTCCCAAAAGAAAAAAAAAGTAAATTCCTACTTGGATTTTTTTTTAAAGTTTCTGATTAAATTATTTGCTACATAAAAATGACAGAAAAAAAAAGTTATGGCCCTGGGAGGGTGCTTGTGAAAAACAAATGTTGATGTAGTTTTTAAAAAATGAAAAGCATTTAAAATTATACTAATAGCTCTGCGAGAGAACATCATGAAGCAGCAGGTGACTGGCAGAAGGTGTGCTGCTGAACCCCACAGGTAAGGGTATATTCACACGTCTTTGTGGGCCATATTTCGGGACATAATTGTGCTGCAATACCCACAAATACAAGAGCCATGACTACCTGCCATTTTCCCTTACACAAAGTGTGACTATAAAGCAGAGACATGTCAATTCAGTCCTGCGCTTACACACTGGAGAAAGAGAAAGTCAATGTGAGACGAAACTGAACGTTCTAGTAGTAAGAACTGGACAGAGCATACTTCTAAAACACCAGACATACAGCGGCACGCACAGGTACGCACTGCTATACGCTTTGAAGATGCTGTGTGAACTCACCGATACTCTCCAATTATTAAATGAAACAGGTAAATAGATTACTACTTTAGACTAGGTTTTTTTTATTGTCTTCTCCTTTTCATGAGAGTGCTGAGTACTCTTTATTGAATAGGTTCTCTCCCATGAGCAAGCACCTGACATCTGTGTGTTGTTTGTCTAATTGTCTGTCATGTTATTTTATGATGCAAGCTGTCTTTCATCTCTGTTAAGCCATCATCTGTATATTATGAAATTGCATTTTAGTTTGTGGGAGAAACCACCTTTAAAGGCTGCACTTCATGCTCTGGCAGTTGAATACTGATAGTTATAGAAAGTATATTCTATCAGTAGAATGGGAGGAGGGATGGTTGCATTGTTCTGAGGACAATGCAAGAATACAAGCAAAATAGCATGTGTATAGGACTTAGGTGCTTTCACACAGTGCATTTTTGGTGATTTTTTTTTTTTTTTTGCAGAAATGCAGAGCATAAGTTGCACCAAAAAACACCCTGTGTGAAAGCACCCTATGGGCTAGATTTGCACCTAGTTTTTTTTTACATGTGCATATTGCATCCATATTTGGAGGCCGAAACTAGGAAGCTAAAACCCTGAAGAGATACAAGTCTTCCTGTGAGGAAAATGACAAAAGCCACCCCTGCAGCTCTTGTAACTTCAAATTCATTCAGTTATTGCAAAGTCACCCAAACTTACCCATCGTGCAACACATGTCCTTGAGGAAGCCATCAATTAGGCAAAAGGCACAAGTACTGATTTTAGATGCAAGGCCTGACTGCTCCCAATCCATCCATAGGAAACATGCCCAGCAGGGAGTCGAAGCGTCAAAGGACTGTCAGTTAATTTCGTTAGCACCTGGCTAGGGCTAGAGTACGCATGGACCCCAGCATCAAAGAAATAGACCAGCCATAGCGAGGCAGAAATTTCATAAGGATTTATAGAAGAACCTTGCATCACAGGCACACTCCAGTTTCATATTTTTAAATATAAAACATCCAACACGCATAGCTGTCACTCCCGCGTTTGTAGGATACACGGAAATGAGAAACCAAAGTCTGGCATGAGAAACAAAGCAGAAGACCAGTGTTTGGTATCAAGTCGTAACTTAGGCCCATCCGGTTCTGATGGTAACATTGGCTCGGTTCTGTTCCAATGCCCTGCTGCGAAATGACAGATTTTGTGTCCGAAGACAAAAACAGCATGGCCCAAGAGGGAGGAGAGTGTAGACCGTCCCATAGGCATGAGAGGGTGTGACAGGGAGTGTGAAGGGGGTGCAACGTGGGATGTCCCAGTACAGTTATAAGTCGAAGCGCAAGTGGGCCCAGTTGTTGCTTCTATTGGAGGGAGGGTACTTGCACCAGCATCCAGGAGCATCCATACACAGGAGCAGGACCACATTCACCCCCCATGTGTGCCCAGCACAAGGCCAACCTAAGGTAAATATACCCATCTTTCTGCCTCTTTGTCTGTAACCATATCCATATTTGCACCTCTGACCAATATCTGTATAGTTAAACCCCTATGTATGTATTGTTTATTTAGTTCTCTCACCAGGCGATTAAATATTTAAACTTTAATCCTGAGTTGGTCTGCTGTCTTGATCACCCTGATCTCGCGTGTCCGTTTTTCTCAGTCTCTATTATATCGCTACCAGGGCTGATTCCAGGCCTTGTTATATGTCTGTAACGGACCGGTCTTATAACCATTGAGGAACTGGTGGCAGTCTACTGAGCTGGCAGAGTTCTGTTTCACCAATGTGGGTAAACAGAACTCTCCCAGTCATTCAGGATTGTGGGAGAGTGGGGTATCCTCTCGCACCCCCTGGGTCTTCCTGTGCCCGTATGAACAGAGGTTAACTGAGAAACCGCATCCGACTGAACTTGCGCACCCCTAGGGGGAGTGCAACGTCAAGAATACACCCCAAGTCAGGCCATCGACCCTCCTGACACTTCCCATTATACTTTTACATCTTTGTAGGTTTCATTTCTGGTTTTGGCTTACAAACACTAATGCAAAAATAGCATCAGAAAACACAAGCCTAGAGTATCAGGATAGCAACAGCTGGTAAACTTGATTTTGCTGTGGCTGCACATCCTATTACCTGTTTAAACCAGGAACACATCATGGCTGGATTTTCATATAACTATAGGTATGTGGCTGAAACTTCACTGTTGTGCAAGTCAGTGATATTTTCTAATTAGCTTTAGCATTTTAATTTTAATTACGTTTCCTAATGTTTTCTGTCCACATAAATAGACATATTTATAGAAGCTAGTTGATTGCTTTAATATGAAAGGGAAAAAGCACACATAAGGCAGTTTGCAGGGGGAGAATCACTTTGGCTGTGTATAAGTGTAGATAGAAAGCAGAGCACC
Organism: Phyllomedusa bahiana; assembly: GCA_025379985.1. Lineage (NCBI taxonomy): Eukaryota > Metazoa > Chordata > Amphibia > Anura > Hylidae > Phyllomedusa > Phyllomedusa bahiana. The sequence goes on along the minus strand of JAODAL010009565.1, from coordinate 898 downwards.
CATGGCAAACTCTAGGCTTCTAAACACACAACCCTCACTTCCAGCATGTATTACTGTGAGAATACTACCACATGAGAAAAGACTGGAAGTGGGAGCTGACTGCAAATCCATATCAGAATTTGTGGAAATAAATGAGGAAAAGAATAATGCAGACTAAGGGCCATATGCATTAAAACTGTCTAGGTCTAAAATTCACTTTATTGCACATAGCAACTAATCAAAGCGCCCCTCTCATTATCCAGAACACTATATGAAATGAGAGTGGCACTCTGATTGGTTGCTATGGGCAACAAAGTGAGTTTTAGACCAAAACAGTGTTCATACATGTGGCCCTAAATCTTAGTGTGAATTTTTTATACTCAAGGTAACTACTAACATAAAAATGTTGTTATGTCAAATGTGCTCATAACATTTAAACTTGATTTTGACCTGTTATTGCTGTACTTGTTGTAACGGACTTGGTAGTGGATCCACAGGACCACCGCAGGCGATGATAGCTAAGCCACGCCAGGGAACGGAATCTAAGTAGCCCCCGGTTTTCACCAGAGCCCGCCGCAAAGCGGGATGGACTTGCTGCGGCTTGAGGCTACCAGGTCGTCCCCCCTGACGTGACTTGCCTGCGGCGGCAGACGAGGTGCAGCGAGGTACAAAAACGTAATCCACGAGTCGTAGTGGTGGGCAGGCAGAATGGTCAGGGCGGCGGAAATGGTTCGTGGTCGAGGACAGGCGATAAGGTCAGGGCAGGCGGCAGAGGTTCGGAGTCGAGGGAAACGTAGCAAGGTTCTGGTACACGGCCCGGCTAAAAGACTAACAGGAACGCTTTCTCAAAGGGCACGGGGCAAAAAAGACCAGCGGGGAAGTGACGTTGACTAAACTTAAATAGAGACGGCCCGCCAAA
>JAODAL010009564.1:0-110009 GCA_025379985.1 Phyllomedusa bahiana | reverse complement strand
GTGTTTTTAACACCTAAACCTGCAGCCTGGGGTGGGGCCACACCCCCTTGCCTTTGATTGGCTGCCATCATTTATGAAATCCTGGTCGCAAGCCCTCTATTCCCCCCCCCCCCCCCCGTACTAATGAAAAATAAATGGTGTCCTGCACTCTGTGATTACTCCCCTCTGAGCTAGGTGAAACAGCTTGCCTATGCTTCTTTTAGTGATGGCTGTAATGGCTGCTGCTCTTCTCTCACAGTGATGCTGTAATGGCTATTCTGCTTTTCTCACAGTGATAGCTCTTATGGCCGCTCTGCTCCTCTCACAGTGATAGCTGTAATGGCTGCTCTGCTCTTCTCACATTGACAGCTCTATAGGCAGGATTTGAGCTTGCAGTTTATATTTCTCACATTTGTTTCATCATTGCAGGCTGTATGTATAACTGTTTCCACCAATAAAGGTGTTCTGGTTACAAGGAGCCCGTGGAGTGAGGTGACAGGAGGCAGGAGGCCTGTAGAGCTGTGACATCCTCTCTCTCCCACTGCTCACACAGAATAATGATGTCACCACTCTTCAGTGAGGGAAGACCCACCTCCTGGGAGAAGAGACCCGCCCCTGGATTTGAAGCTGTAATACTGAATAGCTCAAGTTGTCTGCCAGAGCCTGTGTTGAGACAACCCCTTTAACTTTCCAAAAAGCATTTGCCATTTGTACCAGAAGTCAGTCTCTCCATGCAGTCCTATGGAAATGGCATTGAATATTTAATTGCAATGTGAAAAGAGACGAACTTCCGGTCCACATAGCAGTGTTTGTTGGAGGGTCGCAGTGTGGGTCATTTGACCCAATAAAAGCCCTATGGTTATTGAATGCTGTGTTTACAGGTCAGGAAGGAGCCATGATGCTTCCATCTTTTGACCTGATGATCGGATGATCATGAGGTGCTTGATAGTTGCAGAAGCTGTTTGGTTTTTAACAGAAAAATAGGACATTACTGACTTAAAAATACAGACATATGGCCATACTTATCACACAATAGCAGGACATAAAACATTCTCAGAAGGAAAGCAAATGAGAAAAAAGGAAAGTGGCCAGCTCACCTTTCTTGTAGAAATAAATTGCATGGATATCACCTCTTGTTGGGTGCGATCATACCAATAAAAAAATAAATATATTCAGCAAAATATTGACTTGAAATAAAGCAATCCATATTTATTGACTCTAAATAAAAACGTAGCAGTTCAATCAGATAGTATTCAGGGTTTTCGCGTTTCAGGCTGCCGGCCCTTAGTCATAGTTACATAGTTAGTATGGTTGAAAAAAGACATATGTCCATCAAGTTCAACCAAAGGTGGGGAAAATGTGGGTGGAGAGAGACAAGAAGTTAAAGCTCAGCCTCCCCACTGGTGAAAGCCCTGGAACCCACAAGGCAAGAACCAATCTGCTTCAGGGAATAACCCATCTCTGACCCCAGAGCCACCAACAGACAGGATCCAGAATTTTACATGACTACATACGTATTAATATTCTTTAGTTTCAGGTAGTTATCTAGTCATTACCACTATTTTGCTGGATATATTCAAAGAAGGAATCAATAAAATTCCCAGTGCTATATGGGAGAAGTTGCACAAGCTGCACAGTTACAGAATATTGAAGACCAACTACTCACACACCTATCCATGAGGGGGAACTGCTTTAAAAAAAAAAAAACAAAAAAAAAAACTACACTTTGGACAAGAACCAGTTCACAAGGTTGTCAGTCATTTGTGTTGGGCATTTGGAATTTGCTGGGCAATCCATTGAATTGAATAGTAAAGGTGTCATCTGTAGGCTATGTGTGAATGTAATACTAGCAACCACAACCCTTACTGGTAGTAGGCGTGTGATTTGTTGTGTATCAGTATTTTTTATTTTGTGCATTCTTCCCTGTGTGGTATTGTGGCTTTTCTTCCTACAGGTGTGAACTGGTTCTTATCTAATGTGTAGTTCTAAGCAATTGCCCCTTTCATGAATAGTAGGTGTGTCAGCAATTATTCATCAGTAATCTGCACCTGTACAACTTCTTCCAGGTAGCACTATGGCTTTTATTGCCTTCTTCTGGGAAAAGTTTTTCTGTCCAGCCATTGAGCTGTGACTATGGCCATGTGTAAGTGTCTTTGGGTTTTAGCAGACCAAGATGAACTATTATGCAGGGGTGAGCTGGCTAAACCATTATATTACTAGGTATGTTCTGCAGTGAGTGACAGGAGGCTGCATTTATCTTGTGCATCAGCCCTAGTTACAGAGAAAATTGGAAATAAAAACATATATACTGTATGTCACTCCTAAAAAAAAGTCACCCAAATCATATAAAAACAACCAAAACCAGAAAGTGTCACAATTTAAAAAAAATATTTTGGTAGGACTTGAAAAAGACCCTAAAACTTTTTTTTCTTACATTTTCCCTTGTAATCACAAAAAATAAAAAATAATAATATAAAATATGTCACAGAAAAAAAGATGCAAAAGTTATTTGACTAAAAAAATGGGAAATAACTTAATAGTTTTAAAACTTGCATATACTGAAAAGGAAATAAATGTATTAAATAATTGGTAGGTGGCAGAGTCTTAAATAGGTTGAAGAACTATTTACATTCTAGACATTTGTGGAATTACCACAGGTTATGAAATATGTGGGTTACACTTCTTGGGACCCCAACCCTTTTACCTGTCTGGTAAGCAGCTGCTATGACCAGGCGGAGGATAAACTGGTGACTAGGATTTACAGTGTGTTGTTTGCTGGGTTTAACTGTTTTTAATTGTGTTTTACTATTTGAAGCTCCTCTAGAAATGGAGTTACTGAAACAAAATAGCACAGTGACCTCTGTTATTTCCATAACTAAGGCATTGGAAACTATAAAGCACAACAACCTCCTGGCTGCAGAATTTCAGATGGCTTATTGCAACCCTTAGGGTATGTTCACATGGGGTAATTTCAGCGCGTATTTCGCAACATATTTGCGCTCTAATACAGGCGAGATGTGCGCCGAAATTACGGTAATCCATAGTTCTCAGAGAACTATGGATTACGCCTTCTCTCCCCGCACGTACAATATGATCGTATTGTACGTGCGGGGAGATAAGTGACATGTCAATTACTTGCAGCAAATACGCGCCGTGAGTAATGAATGTCAATGGGGCCGGCGGCCTATCGCCCCCCCCCCCCCTCGTATCAGCGCGAGCTCCCGAAAGTGCGTACTGTATGCACTGTAGTACATCGTGTGAACATACCCTTATGGTTCACACATGGATGAAATTGCTGGTACCTTCCCAGTAAAGAAAGAATAACCCACAAAAGTCACTGAAATAAATTGAAACTGACAAAAGTAAATGTAAATTTACTTAAAATCAACTACTGAAAACTGATATATTAAAAAAACAAACAAAGAGTGAAGCTGGCTTGGACAAAAATGATGATACTCTTAACTTAATATTTTGTTGCACAGCCTTTTGAGACAATCACTGTAAACCATTTATTTCTGTAACTCTCAATGAGACTTCTGCACCTGTCCATTGTGGGTTCTTATATGTAAGCCACACTTCTGGTCCCCTGAGGAACCCCTTGTATATCGGAGAGGGGGAAACACATTGGGATGTGGTGGCTTTCCCTGATTGGTAGAGAAAGGCATGAAAATTGAGGACATATCTGCTATTTATCTCTCAACTTGTGATTCCTCATTTAGAGATAGCTTTGACATGTAGTGTCAGCCACTAATAGATGGGGCCATCCCTTTTAGGACAAATACTCTATCTTATAAGCAGGTATTAGTGCAGGGTGAGCTGAAGGGAAATTATAATATTATTTTTATATCCAGGATTTCCCTATTATGGATGATGGGTAGTTATGTGATGGACAACTAACCGTGAGTAAGAGCATCTCTTTATTTCCATCTATATTGGCGGAGGATTGTCTGATTTGTAATATGAGGAATTGTTGAGAATCTATGCAATTGTTTGATGACAGTGTCTTTCATGTTTATGAAATGGTCTATATACTTGTTTATGGGTATACGTTTTAAATATATTTATTAAAAGTTATATTTTATTAGGGCCCTATGCTGTATTCTGTGATTTAGCCACATGTATTTTGGCCCACTCCTCTTGTATAAGCTTCTCCAGCTGTCTCAGGTGTGAAGATACCTTTCCCAGACTGCATCTTTCAAATCCTTCCACCGATGTTCAATAGAATTTAAATCAGGGCTCATAGAAATTCACTTCAGAATAGTCCAATGCTTTGCTCTTAGCTGTTCTTGGATGTTTTTTGCTAGGTGTTTTGGGTCATTATCCTGTTTGAGGACCTATGATCTGCAGCTAACACCAAGCTTTCTGACACTGAGCACCACATATTGCTCCAGGATGCTTTGATAGTTTGAGATTACATTGTACCCTGCACAGATTTGATGCACCCATTACCAGATCCAGCAAAGCAACCTCAAATTATAACCTATTCTGTTCCATGTTTCATAATAGGTATGTTCTTTGTTTACTTCTTTTTTGTGTCTATGAGCTGATGTGACTTGCCAAAAAGTTCCAGTTTTTGTCTCATTTGTTAAAGGATTTTCCCAGAAGCTTGTTGGCTTGTCAATATGCATTTTAGCCAATTCCAATCTCACTTTTAATGATATGCTTTCAACAGTGATTTCCTTCCCGATCGTCTTCCATCAAGTCAACTTTGGGAAACACAGCGATGCATGGTATGATCTGACACTGGTGTACCTTGACCTCGAAGTTCATCTCTCATCTTTTTGGAAGTTGTTCTAGGTTTTTTGGTTACCATTTGTGTTATCCACCTCTTCAATTTGTCATACATTTTCCTCTTACAGCCAAACTTCTAAATAATATGTACAACTGTAGTAACATTAACATCCATCTGTTTGGAGATGGTCTTAAAGCCTTTACCTTTAACATGTTTAACTACAATTTTCCTTCTAATCTCCTGAAACAACTCTCTCCCCGGTGGGCCCCGGAGGTACTGACGCTGACACATGGGGCCCGGCTGCCACATACTGCCTCAAAAGGCCGGGACCCAATGTCCAGGTTTGTTCAGAGGCAGGGCCCGGGAATCAGGGGCTAATATCCTCGATCCCCAGGACTGTGAGGTATTAGCAGAGCCACCGCGTTTCACCCCGATAGGCTTACCAGGCATCGGCATCTAGTGGTGACGTAATTGCACCGCCTACGCTGGGCTTCACTAGAAGCCGGCCCGCCGGTCAATGCAGGTGGGATTGGGGGAGCAGGAGAGAGGTGAGTTTATTCTTTTCTTTTATTTGAGTAATGTGGCCCTACCTACTGTACCTACAGCCTACCTAACTGGGGCCCTAACTACCTACAGCCTACCTAACTGAGGCCCTAACTACCTACAGCCTACCTAACTGGAGCCCTAACTACCTACAGCCTACCTAACTGGGGCCCTACCCACCTACAGCTTACGTAACTGGGACCCTAACTACCTACAGCATACCTAACTGGAGCCCTAACTACCTATAGCCTAGTTAACTGGGGCCCTAACTACCTACCGTCTACCTAACTGGGGCCCTAACTACCTACAGCCTACCTAATTGGGACCCTAACTACCTACTGCGAGGTGAAGTGATGGCTGTGAGAAGTCGTCATGACAGTCTAGACTGGATCGAGAAGAAGATGGAAAAAGAACAACTCATGAGTGAAGAGAAAGGCTCATCAAATAAGACGTCTTCTGTGAATCCCTGGATGACAGGTGATATTTTTGCTACTGTGTTGGATCAGTGCTGTAGTCACATGATCGTGACCTGACCTGGTGTCTGACCACTATGTGGTCTCTATATGGTGGTGTTGTAGGTTGTATCAGCGTTTTTATAGTGGCAGTGTACTTTTGTCCCAGATTTTAAGAGTGAGTGAACACTTGTTCCTGGGATTAAGGGGTTTCACTTTTACTTTCTTGACTGTATTTATAGTGGTGTTTATTTTAGAAAGTGGTGAGGTGTGTAACCAAGGTAAAACTTGTAAGCAGATATTGTTTGTAGGCTGGTGGGGGTGAAGGGTGATATGGATGCAGCTACTTAGCCATGTGTCTATGATATGTTAGACTGTGACAAATGTGTGAGACAGACAGATATGTGACTCACTTTGGTATTGTGTACTACACAATACAGTTCTGTTTTGCACACTGTATTATGTAGTTAAATGGACGCATTTATGTCCGAGAGGCAGGTAATATTTTCATGTACAGTAGGGTGGGCCCCCAAGATCTACTCTCCTGTGGGTCCCAGCCCCCCAGCCCGACACTGCTTTGGTCCATATTCAGTGTGGTACACACCACGATACCAAACAACACAATGACTAACTTTTACCCTTTGAATAGTCAGACAGGTTACAAGTTGTAAGACACCTGTAATGCTAATAACAACCCACATCTTAGTTTAACATGTCCCTATGGTTTAATTATTTTCAATCTTTTCTATGGGTACCATAATTTTTGTCCAGATCAGGTTTTTCTTAGTATTTTTTTCAGTTCCAGAATTCAAACACATGCCTGATTTTCATTGATTGATTCATTTTCAGTAAATTATTAAATTTATTATAACTTTTGACAGTTACAGGTTATTTCCGTGACCATTATCAGATTTTCATTTTCTAACAAAAGGGTACCAAAAATGTTGTCCATGTGTATGTTCACACAGCAGCTTAGTTGAAGCTGAAAATTTCAATGCAAAATCTACATTGCATCTTGCTCTAAAATCTGCGCCTGTACATGCACATTTTAAATGAAAATTTTAAAATGTAGAGACAGATTTAAAGCAGAAGTGAGGCAGTTTACTGAGGCAGACTTTCATCATGGATTTGGAGACATTGATACTCACTAGACCACCTGACTAAAAAAATGTACCCATATTTCCAATGGTAGTTCACCCAGGTGACATTCTTCTCTGATGTACTTTGCCACTTGAAAATAATTTAGGCTCTCTTCTTTGCAGACCTCTAGCTGATGCTGGTACACCCAGAGGATTGGAGGAGAGAAGAGGAGCAGGAAAAATGGACCTGCCATTTGTTTTACCTTGGAGGTGAATTGACCCAAATCAATGTCCATCCTATAATATGGTTTTGGTGGCATAACTTTTGGATGCAGCCTCCTTTCACTTGGGGCTTCAAACTGAAGGAACCTTTCTGCCTCCTCTATAGAGGTATATTTAGGGATGGGTTTCCAGTCCTCTTGCTTAAATCATTGAGGCAGATTTGGATGGGGTTCTGCCTTGAAATCCCCATCAAATCTGCTTAAAAAATGTGTGAATGCTGATTGGACACAGATTTTCAGCTTCAATTAAATTCCAACTGGAATCCGCCTCAAGAATAGACATGTCAATGCCGTGATGCAGACTTTAAATTCCAAGTCGTTTGAACAAACATGCAGAGTTCCCATTGTAATGAATGAGATGCAGATCAGATTGTATGCAGATTTGGAGACAGAGTTCACCAACAAGTCTGTTGTGTGAACAAAGCCTTATTTCCAATAGATGTATTTCATCAGGGACAGGTAACCATGCATTTATCTAGCTAAAATGTGAAAATCAACAGAGAAAAACAAAATTTCAGTTTGTACTTGACAAACTTGCACGTGGTCGACGTCAGGGCAAATGTTTTAGCCACAGTCACCCGAATGGCACGACTGCTGCATATGCAGCTTTGCCTTCTTCTCTAGATGTTTTATGCAGTGCTCATGACCACAAGTCGAACAGAGATCTGCTGGGAGGAAAATATTTTACATTCCACCCAGTGTACTGTATTTTCTTAAGAAGCTCAGATAATATGTTTCCCATGAAAATATTTTTATTTGCTTTTGTAATTTATACCGAATTTTGTACTAACTTTAGCATAATTTTTTCCCTGGACAGCCGGGTTTGCAATGGAGACTAAGCAATGTTTTTTGCACCTGTCAGCTGTAAGGATGGATGCACGTAGTCATAATATGGGCATATTTTAGATTTTAGATGAGCCATATTCTTAATTTCCCAAGGATCCACCTTTTTTTCACAGTCACCTTTAAAAAATTTAAAAACATAGTTTATTGGGTTTTCTGATAAAATATGCCTAGTGCAATAAAAGACTCTGTTGGGGTCAAACCTTTGGGGAAATTTACCGATTACCTCGAAGGTCCTAATATCCACCAGAAAACTTTCTGACGTTTTAAAAGACACATCCCTAGCTGCGGGCCTTTTTTTAGATTTTTTACCGATAAAATTTATGGCTTCTGCAAACAAACTGTGATTTTCAGTGTGTACCTAGATAATACAGGTGCTTCAGTAAATTATCAGGGTCATGCATTCAGTCTCTGAAATGAGTTACAATAAAACCACATTCCTGGCTCTCAAAGGAACAATAAATATGTCAAAAACTAGCAGAGGTGACTAATGTCAAACCACCCCCTTAGGGGACTTTGGAGACAGACAGTCAACAAGAGATTTCCTAAAGGTAAAGCTAATGAGGGACAAGAAGCCCTCCAGTGCTCTTGCGCCTTAGGTGCTGATTGAATGCTATAGGAGCCTTAGTCAGTCTTAATACTGGTTATTCTAGTTCTTCTAGATGTTCAAGGTTTTTGCATGGTCTCTAGGTATGACTTTGTTTTATATGTTAATAAATTGATTACTGCCAATAACAGAAGGCAATACACTTGATACAGTATTAATCAGTTTGCAACTATGAAAAGCAACTACTATTTCACTGTAACATACTTACATAGATTGTAAGGCAGATGTCCATCCAGTTCAGCCTATTTTCCTATAATGTTCCTGTAATCAGTGACTCAACCCATATTTTGTTCATAGTTTACAATGCACATAAGTTAAAAATCCTAGACTACTTTTTCAATAATAATTGTGAAAGTGTTTGACAATGTGGTTTGTAAAGTCAGTGGTTTTATTTCTAGCATCTTATTAGTCTCTATTACAGTATTTATTAAGTAGACATCTTGTTTTTTGGTATAGCACTTATTAAGCTTTTTACAGATTTATAAAACTCTGCTTATGAGAGACTAACATATTTTAGGTAAAAACATACACTCATTACAATTACCTAACTTAACCAGTTCCTGACCGGGTTGTTTATCTTCCTTCCTCACTTGGCACATTTTCCTTTTTCTTAGTACACAATGCTTAGTGCCCCGGTTTATGCACTAGTTTTTTTTGCCTGTTTTCTATGATATGTTAGTCTTTATTTTTATGCAATTTTTATATACATTTTTTTTAATGTGAGGGAAAATAATGGAAAAAAGTTTGCTTGTTTTTAAAAAATTTTTATGTATGCATTTCATATAATAGCAAAGGGGGCAAAATTTTTAGTTTTGTAATTCGTAATTTTTCTTTTCAGGCATTTATTTATGGTGAATAAAGTTTTAGGCTCAGGGCCGGGCTGGGACATGGGTGGGGGAAGGTAGGCGTTTGCCGGGGCGCCATTCATCCCAGGCAATAAGGGGCGTAAGGAGGTATGGGGGACTGATTTGCCATTGGGGCGGGGCTTTGTGCCTTTTTTTGCCTGGGCACCGAATTTTTTTCCCACCCCCTGGTCGGGGGGGGCTAAAATTTGGGTTTTGGGTTTTTAGTATTTTTTTTTAAACCCCTTTCCCCGACATTAGACGTACCCATAGTCCTAGCAGGAAGTGCTTTTCCTCCCAAAAAGACTATGGTACTCCTGCGTTTGTGGGTTTTAAGAATTTGAGCCCCGTTGATCATGAAGGGGGCCCCAGCAGAAATTTTTACCGCCTGCAGAAATTAGGATCTCAGAGCAAAAGGGAGGAGTGGCGCCTGCTTAATCGCATGCTCGTTTGGGCAGTAAATTCCTCCAAACCCCCCGGGAAGTAAAGTCACCCCTTTGGGGCATGGTTTTGACAGTTCCCCATGGAGATCATATAAGAAAATGCGTATCCGGCTCCATTCAAGAGCATCTAAAGTTTGAATTAAAAACCCCATGGGAAAAAAAGTGAAAAAAGGGTAAAAAACAGTGAAAAAAAAATGAAAAAAGAAAAACACAAACCGAAAAATAAAATAAAAAAAAATACAGATTTTCAGGCAATTCAACCCCCGGTTCACAAGACTGCTGGTGCCAGGAGGCAGGAAGCCAGAACAGAATATCTGTGTATACATAGCTCATTTAGCGCTGTATAAGGGGTTTGAAGGAAAGGGATCTTTTTGGACCCCCCTCCATTTCAGAGGAGAGCAAATTAGTGTACTGCTGCGCTGTTGCATGAACATTCCAGAACATTTAAAGTCGGCAGGCAAGTACTTAAAAAAACCCTTTCTGTTGGGGGACAGAACAAGGTATGCAGACCTGTTTTTTTCCAGCCTGTGCCCCCTTTTTTTTTAAGAGCTGTATTTTTTCGAGTTTTATGCTTAAATCGCATTTTTTCCCCAAAGATTTATTCAAGGTTTTTCAAAGAGTCTTTTTTTTCAAACCCCCCGTCCATTGAGCTAGCCCTCCCCACCTAAACTATAAACCTATTACTTAATGGGTAAAACGGAATAACTGCCCTGGGTGAGGCTAGCGACAGTTATTCACATTTCTACCTTTTCAAAGTAAATTTTTAGGGCCCGGTTCACCGGCTTTTTTCCGGCGGATTTTTTTGCGCCTTTTGGGAAAAAAATCCCATGAATAGGGGGCGGGGGGGGGCGGGCCGAGCGGGGGGGGCGCCCCCCGCCCCCCCCATGAAATGCATTGTTTACGGGCGTCCGCGCCGTAAATAAAGTCAGTCACTTTTTTCCCCCCCGGGGGGATTTGCCCAGCGGGGAGGAGCGAGGATTCCATGTTCTCTATAAGCGTGGGGTTACCTAAAGAATCCGACTTTGGCGGAATTTAAGCGAAATCCCGGGGCGGGAAAACGGCGCCAATCTCGGGGAAAAAAGCCGTGAAGGGCCTACATTTTAGGTGGGCGGGGAGCCTCAAATGGGTGGGGTTTTTAAAAGACTTTTACCCTTTTTGGGGAAAACTGCAGTTTTTACACAAAACTCGAAAACTACAGCATCTCCCCAATAAAGGGGCAAGCGCTAAAAAGCAGGTCTGACGTACCTTTTTTGTCCCATCCAGGGGGGGATAAACTTTACAGGTTTTTTTTTTAAAAAAACTAATGCATAATTACCTCACCCCATCTATGATCCCATAACACAATAAATAAAAACTGTTGTTTTAACTACAATATATAAAACCCAATGTGTGACTTAAATAAACCCTTTTCTACAGGTTTAAATTTAAAGGGTCAATATTGTTTACTGAAGGAAGAATTAATGACTTACAAAAAAAATGGGGAAATTCTTAAAAACTGGGACTTTTAGTAGATTATGTTTGTAGCAAGACAACAATTTTAAATATGAAGCTAAATATATACAATATGGGAATGGCTTTAATCACAAAATCCCCGAAAAGGTGTTTTTCCCAACTTTTAAAAAACCCCCCATTACCCCCACTGTACTTAAAAAGAAAAATTAAACCCCCTACTTACCCCTCAATCGCCGCGGGCCAGCGCGCCAGAGATCCCCGTTTCCACCCCGTTCTCACTGAAAAAATGAAATTCTTAATCAACTTATGTGATCCATGAATGTGACATTCACCAGTGAGGGGTGGTGAGGGGAACTGGAGCTCTGTCAGCGCTGGAGCACTGGTGATGGATGAGGTAGGTATGGGTTCATTTTTTAATTAAGTACAGTGGGAGGTGAGGGGGAGGTTTTTAAAAGTCTTAAAAACTCCTGTAAAGGGGTCTTCCCATTAACGCTCTTCCATCAGCTTGGAGCTTGCTATGGTTGCTGTCTCGGAGGGTTCGCTTTCTATCCTCCCCATTATTTTAAAGGAATTGGAAAATAGCAGATGAGATTTTAGTATTTCGCATTCCCATAAAATTAATGGGAGGCTCTCTAGACACTTTGTGCGAGCACAATAGCAAAGCCCTTTTAAGGGGCAATTTACTTCTTTTCCCAATTTTATGAAATTTATGTTGAATTTGAAAAAAAACATAGACCCCTGGCCTTATTATACTTCTTTATCTAAAAATTTTTGTTAAACGAAACTGAGATTTCTTGAGTGTTTGTAAAGATATATAGTGAGCAGGACAACATTCCAAGAGGGATCTGCAGGCTGCTTTAACATCAATATTGGGGGTTTTTGTTATTGCGATAATGATGCAAACCCCGATAACCCTATCCTGCGGGATGAAAAAATTTATCATAAAGTGATGTTTTTGGGGTTTTGTTCAGTGTCCATTTTATTACTGTATAAAATAGAACTTTGTACTTCCGTCTTCATGTTTTCCCTTTTCTTTGGTATGTGCACCCGTGCGTGACTTTTTTGAGCAATGTGAATTTTTTTTATTTCTTAATGAAATAAAAAGATGGCAAAAAAGGTGAAGCAGAAAAACACAGATTTGTGAAAGTAACTCTCAAACAGATTTTCTTGCTTTCACTGTCGGAAAAGCTGTGGTCAAGGATTGGACCTCCCAGTCATCTTAAGATACCTAAATAATCTTGATGGGTGTCATTCTTATGTTGTGAAGCCGACAATGACATGATGGGTATTGTGCATCACAAAATTTTGCATACATCCCTTTTGGGTCTGAAATGGCTGCTTGGGGGCGTAGGGCTGGTATTTCCATATGTTGCATTGAAAGAGGATATTACTTTAGTCTGTATAAATATTAGTGCTTATGTTAATAGTGCTAAAAAAAAACCAACGAAGGCAGGGGCAACGACATATCAAGGAAAAACAGATATTTTTTATAATAGATCGAGTGTTTTTGATCTATTTAGGCTGGGGTTTCCCCAGTGCTTTTTTACACATAATTTTCACACTTTGTAGGCCAAAACCAGGAATGAAACCTACAGAGAGAAAAATTATAATGGAAAGCCTTTGACATATTTTGCGTTTCAGACCCATTTTTGGTTTTGCCTTGCAAATATTGAAGCAAAATATACATGAACAAATGCTATGTGAATGTGATATGATTTTGGTCAGTAAAGGCCACAGCTGCACCACAATCTTCAGGGGTTGTTCCTCGTCCCCCCCCACCAAATATTTGCCTGCAACTTGGCCCATACCACCTCTCCTGCCCCTACCCTCCCACTGTGTTATACGGCTTAGTGCCAACACAAAATACAACCTCCACCTATCACTCCATAACCCTCCACCACCACCTATCACCCGAAGGGTAGTGTGTACAAAGGTAGTGAAAGGAGCCATAGGGAGGTGGTGGAAAATTGATCTTTCTAAGATTTTTGTGTGGCAAATTCTGCAGAGATGAATTGTGGCCAGCAGAAATCATCATGGCGGACTAGGCTGAATGGAGAAAAAAAAACGAAAAAAACGAACCCCCGAAAGATGTCACCTTAATTTTGGATATCAGTGGTTATTTTGGTTTTTTTTTTTGGATCATGCTGTTTTGACAGTATTTGATGGTGACCTAAGCTGGTGTCTGACCACTAAGTCCTCTCTATATGGTGATATCATAGATTACATTGGCACCTATATTGTGGCTGTGTACACTTGTCCCTTTCGTAAAAACAAGTGTACCCTTGTCCCTGACCCTGCGATTAGGGTATTCTCTTCACTAATTTTACTTTCTAGCTTTGTGTTTGTAGTGTTGTTTGTTTTAGAATGTGGCAAGGTGCGTGACCAAAGGAAAACATGGAGGCGGATATTATATGTTCTGGGGGGTTCTGTGCCAGGGCTTTCTTTTTTTTGTCAAGGGCCCCCCTTATTGGGATTTAAAAAGAATTGAAAAGAATAAAAATTTTATGACTGCTAAAACTCAGAGAAGCAAAAACTATAATAATTTAGTTGGTCACTATAGGGTTAAAATGCATTGGGTCAATTATGTAATCCTGTGCATTAGTATCTGGGTATAGTGCTGCTTTAAAGTATGTGAACGCTTCTGAACTTTGTTTTAAATTTTTTCCAAAACTAAAATTTTAAAACCCCCAAAGCATATAAAAACCAAATTAAACAAATGAGCCAAAGAACTTGGATTTTTATTTATTGAGGAAACGGTTCCAATATTAAATATCTCTAAAAAGGCAAAGTATGTGAACCTTTAGGGTACTTTCCCACAGTGCGTTTTTTGGTGTGTTTTTTTTTTTTTTTTTTACAAATGCACAGCATCAATTGCTGTGCAATTCTGCAAAAAAAAAAAAAAACAATGCACCAAAACGCGTACTGTGTGAAAGCACCCTCAGTATTAGCAGCTAATTTAAATGAGTTTTAAAATCAGGTGTTTTCAATCAATGGGATGATAATCAAGTGTGAGTGTAACAGAACAGAGATATATCAAAGTCTTATTTGCACAACACATGTTTGAAAGAATCTATCATGGTACAAACAGATTTCTTAGGACAATCAGACTTGAAAAGGCTACAAAACCATGTCTTAAAAGTTTGGATTCAACCAATCCACAGTCAGACAGATTGTGTGCTAATGGAGGAAATTCAAGAAGATTTTTACCCTCCCAAGGAGTGGTCGATTAACAAAGATCACGCAAGAGCAAAGTGTATATTAGGTTGCAAGTTCACAAAGTAATCCAAGGCAAGCTCTATGCATCTAAAGGCTTTCTCACATTAGCTAATGTTAATATTCATGAGTTAACAGTTAGGAGGACACAGAACAACAATGATATGCCTGGCAGGATTGCAAGTAAAAAGTAGTTGTTCTTTAAAGAGAACATTGCTGTCTGTCTGCAGTGTTTCTAAAGATTACATGGACAAGACAGAGGGCTATTGAACAATGCTATGCTACCAAACAATGGCTTAAAGAAGAATAAAGTTAAAGAAATGGAATCAAAATTAACTCCTTCACTGCCCTGGACCACAAGAGATATTCAAATGAATCCCTTTACTGCTCTAGACCACCATCATCACCACGGATTGGCTCCAGCACTCACTTGTCCTTTTCCGATATTACCGTTCAGACTTGTGTGAAAATCTAATTCATGTAGAAATATAGAACATTCTGCAGACTTTACAACCTTTCAACCACTACTGTATGTAAAATTCCAGCCAAAATCCCAACATACCTGCTTCTGGTGCTGTATATGTATGATAGATGGTCTGTCCGATTCATCCCCTAGATGCCGCAGTCAGAGGGGGGCTCCCTCTGTCTGCATCAGATTCCCACTTCACGATTATGGGTTGCTGATGGCTGCCATAACAACCCGAAGTCTAACACAGGTCACCATCCAAGGGCACGGACTGGCATAGTATTAGGCAAAATGCACAATACACAAGGGTGTTGATTCCAAAATAGTAGTCATTTCTCAAACGTTTTACCAGTATTGGTACTTTGAGGGCTTTGCAAATGCAACATGGCACCCACCAAGATCTGTGTTCTAAAAGCCTAATAGCGCTCCCTAACTTGTATACCCTGTACATGGGCCTTTGCTTTACACGCTTAAAATAATTATCTGGACACTATATAAAACAAAAAACTTTTAGATATGTTTCTTTTTATCACCCAATTACTGGTACAGTGGGTACGGAAAGTATTCAGACCCCTTTAAATTTTTCACTCTGTGTTTCATTGCAGCCAGTGGCCTCCATAATCCTTAAATGGAAGAAGTTTGGGATGACCACAACTCTTTCTCGACCTCGCCGTCCAGCCAAACTAAGCAATCGTGGGAGAAGAGCCTTGGTGAGAGAGGTAAAGAAGAACCCCAAGATCATTGAGGCTGAGCTCCAGAGATGCAGTAGGAAGATGGGAAAAAGTTCCACAAAGTCAAGTATCACTACAGCCCTCCACCAGTCGGGGCTTTATGGCAGAGTGCTCAGTGCAAGACATATGAAAGTCCGCATACAGTTTACAGTAAAACACATGAAAGATTCCCAGACTATGAGAAATAAGATTCTCTGGTCTGATGAGACGAACATTGAACTTTTGGGTATTAATTCTAAGCTATATGTGTGGAGAAAACCAGGCACTGCTCATCACCTGCCCAATACAATCCCAACAGTGAAACATGGTGGTGACAGCATCATGCTATGGGGTGTTTTTCAGCTGCAGGGACAGGACAACTGGTTACAATTGAAAGAAAGATGAATGTGGCCAATTACAGAGATATTCTGGATGAAAACCTCTTCCAGACGCTCTGGAACTCAGACTGGGCTGAAGGTTCATCTTCCAACAAGACAATGATTCTAAGAACCCAACTAAAATAACAAAGCAGTGGCTTCAGAACAACTCTGTGCCCATGCTTGACTGGCCCAGCCAGAGCACTGAACTAAACCCAATTGAGCATCTCTGAAGAGACTTGACAATGGCTGTCCACCAATGTTCACCATCCAACCTGAAGAAACTGGAGAAGATCTGCAAATAAGAATGGCAGAAGATCCCCAAATCCAAGTGTGAAAAACTTGTTGCATCATTCCCAAGAAGACTCGTGGCTGTAGTAGCTCAAAGGGTGCTTCTACTCAATACTGAGCAAAGGGTCTGAATACATAAGACCATGTAATATTTCAGTTTTTCTTGTTAATAAATTTGCAAAAATATCTACATTTCAGTTTTTTTCTTTCAAGATGGGGTGCAAAGTGTATATTAATGAGGAAAAAAATGAACTTTTTGGATCTTACCAAATGGCTCCAATAAAACAAAGAGTGAAAAATGTAAAGGTTTCTAAATACTTTCCGTACCCACCCTAGACATATACACCAATATTTTGTACAAAACATAGTGTATGTCTTCTATAAATTTAGTGCATTTTTCCCTTCACTTATTATGCCCTTTTTATCTGTCTGGGTCCTTAAAGGGGATTTGCCGAGACAAAGATTCTTACCTCTCTGTTTAGCACAGGCAGAATGTCAACAAATCACGCTGAGTCATGAGCTGCAGGGGAGAGAGGGTGGGGGCCAGTGAGGAGTGAGGAATCCAAGGGAATGTCTCAAAACTTAAGTGAAATAATAAACAGTACACGAGTGGATTGTCAATACAGCAAGACACCCTCAGACTGCACTGTCAGGAAGAGCCTTATCTGCTAAGAAGTTATGTAAACAAACCACGGAGCTGAAAGAGAGAGAGATGCACACAGCCAGAGCACAAAGCTGCATAAGGGATCCTGTGACATGTTCACTCAAATAATCAAACTATAACTTGTGGCTTCTGTGTACAAAAGACAACAGCTTTTCTCCACAGCAGCTTGAAAGCTCCTTCATGTTCTCTGTCATCAGATAAAGCAGGGATCTAATCACTCTACAACTAGTTTATTCTGTATACAAAAGAAAACATATTGCTACCCGGTGCCTTAAAAACTTCTGCAGCTCAGTCTCATCAGATAAGAAGTGTGATCTGCACAAGCCCGGCCAGCAGACAGCAGCTCTTGTCAGGTCGTATCTAATAGAAGCTTTGAAGTAACCAAGGGCATGTAAGGAAGGTTGTAGCTCTCTCAGACTGCAATTTTTGTAATCACATATATTTAGAAAAGTGATTAAAAACCCATTTTGGAGGATCCCACGTCAACATTACATCGTGGCAAAACCCCTTTAATATTGAAATGTTTTTAAATGGAATTCTATTTGTAAACTAAATATTCCTCTTCTTATATGGTACATGTCATTCTGGTATTGTAAATATTTGGCCTTTGAGCATAGTTACATAGTTTGTAAGACTGAAAAAAGACATAAGTCCATCCAATTCAGCCTGTTGTGCTATAATGTTAATTCAGAGGAAGGCAATAACCCCCATGAGGTAGAAGCCAATTGTCCTCATTTTAGAGGAAAAAAAATCCTTCCCGACTCCAATCTTGCAATCGGAATAAATCCCTCGATCAACAGCCCTTCTCCAGAATCCTAGTCACTATAACTTGTTTGATTATTACAATCTAGGAATACATCCAAACCCCTTTTTGAACTTTGACAGAGAGTTCCACAGTCTCACTGCTCTATCAGTAAAGAATCCCTTTTTATGTTTATGTAGAACCTTCTTCCCTAAAGACGTAGAGGATGCCCCTTTGTTCTATACAGTCCTGGGTATAAATAGATCTTGGAAGAGGTCTCTATACTGACCTTTAATATATTTGTACATATTTATTATATCCTCCCGAAGCCATCTCTAAACTAAATAACCCTAACCTTGCTAATCTTTCTGGGTATTGCAGTCCACCCAGTCCTTTTATTATTTTTGTTGTGCACCTTTGAACCTGTTCAAGCTCTATAATGTCTCTTGTGCACTAGTGCCCAAAACTGGAAACAATATTCCATGTGTGGCCTGACCAGTGACTTGTATAATGGGAGAACAATGTTCTCATCATGTGCCTCTATGCCCCCTTTTAATTGCACCCCATGATCTTATTTGCCTTGGCAGCAGCTGCCTGCACTGACTGCTACAGTTAGTTTACTGTCCACCAGGTTTCCCAAGTCCTTCTCCATGTCATTTTTAACCCAGTTTTTTTCCATTTAACTGTAGTCATGTAATGGATTTTTTCTCCCCATGTGCATAACCTTGCATTTATCTGTGTTAAACCTCATCTGCCACTTCTCTGCCCAGACCTACAACTTATCCAGATCCCTTTGTAAAAACACCTTATCCTCTATTGTGTTGATTACTTTACAGAGCTTAGTATTCATCTGCAAAGATTTGATATTCTATTGGTAATCTCTCTGAAGTAATTAAAAAATTATTAAAGAGAATAAAGGGCCCCAATAAATTTGAACCCTGTGGCATCCCAATAGTAACAGGGATCCAGTCCGAGTATGTAATATTATTCATAACATATTATTATATTAGGGTGTATGGGTGAGACAAAGGGTAAGAATTGCTTACAATGGTCCAGCCATGTTACATAAACAGGAGGTGGTTTACATAAAAATTGGGTGAACCTGCCACCCTGACAGTACAACTATATACAGATAAGTGCCTGTGATTGCCCTAGTTTAGGGAGTGACAGATGTGTTTGATAGCAGGTGGGGGTTAGCAATTAGGGATCTTGGTAGGCCAAACTGAGAAAATGTGTTCTCAAGGCACGCTTAAAACTATGAGGGTTGTGAGTGTGCCTGATCACCCGCGGTAGCATATTCCGGAGAACTGGTGCCACACATGTGAAATCTTGGAGACGGGCATGGGAGGTTTGGATGATTGAGGAATGCACTCTGATATCAGCAGCAGAGCGGAGAGAATGGTAGGGTAGTAGACAAAGATGAGGGAGGAGATGTAGGGGGGTGCAGCACTGTGGAGAGCTTTATGGGTGAGAGTGATTAGTTTATGCTGTACTCTGTTTTGGATGGGCGTGCAGTGAGTGACACAGGGTAGAGACATCAGTATAGTGGCTGGAAAGAGAGATGAGCTTGGCTGCTGCATTCAGGACAGATTGGAGAGGAGAGAATTTACAGAGAGGGAGACCGATAAGCAAGGAGTTACAGTAGTCAAGATGAGAAAGTATAAGAGTGGCAATGACAGTTTGAGTTGTTTCCAGAGTGAGAAAAGTATGGATTCTGAATATGTTCTTGAGGTGCAGGTGATAGGAGCAGGCAAGGAATTTAGTATAACCCCAAGACAGCAGGCATGCTACCTCGGAGTTATGGTGGTACCACACACTGAGACAGAAATAGCAGAGTGGGGTTGGTTAGTAGATGGCGGAAAGACAAGAAGTTCGGTTTTAGTGAGGTTTAGTTTCAAATGGAGGGAGGACATTATGTCCGAGACAGCAGACAGACAGTCACTGATGTTTTGTAGCAGGACAGGAGTGATGTCTTGGGAAGAGGTGTATAGTTTAGTGTCATCAGCGAAGACATGGTACTGGAAGCCAAATCTGCTGATGGTTTGTCCAATGGGGGCTGTGTAGAGTGAAAAGAGGAGAGGACCAAGAACTGATCCCTGAGCAACCCCAACAACAAGAGGAAGAGGAGAGGAGGTAAATAAGACACTGCGCTGAGCAAGCTGAGGAGAAGGTGGTGATCCACAATGTCAAATGCTGCAGAGAGATCTTTAGCTAGAGCAGTTTCTGTGGAGTTTAGGGTGCAGAAACCTGATTAAAAAGGATCGAGAAGAGAATTATCAGAGAGATAGCGGATTAGGCGAGAGTAGACCCCGCTTTCCAGCTAATTCATAGAGCTATGAATTACGCGTCGTCACTCCGCGCATGCAATACAAGAGAATTGACATGTGAATTGTTCGCGGCACTTCTGGCGACTTCCAAAACACATGGCGTATAGTGTATGCGCCGCAATTATGCCGTGTGAACATACCCTAAAAGTCTTTTTCTGACCTTATGGAGGGCACAATATATAAAAAGTAATAAAACACATACACACAAAATAAAATATTATTAAAATAAATACCAACAGACCAAACAGCAACTTTTCAATTTTATATCAATGATAAATAAATGTCTATGATGGAAAAGTGAGACAATTACAAAATTTATTTTAGCACTGATTTTGCTGTTAAAAAATAATTAAATAAACAAATGTGAAAAAAACTTTTTTTTACTGTTTTCCCTTATATTACAAAAAAACTAACGTAAAATTGACATAACAATTAAGGCAAACCTCACATAAAAATGGCAAAAATTAGAACAATAACTGAATGCAAGAAAGTTTTAGATTGTTCAGACAGGAGTGTACTACAAAAAAGAAAAATGTGTCTGGTCAGGAAGGAGTTAAGTAACTTAAATGCTTCCTTTTCTTCTTTATTGGCTCCTTTACATTTTTGTTGAACCAACTTTGTTGTTTTTTTTCCTGGAGTTTTATTTTTAAAAGGTGTTACAAATAACTATTCATAGTGGGAATCTGGGGATGAAGTATGTGACTAATACAGTTGCACATATGGCTACAAACATTAATGTCCAGGTCTCAAAAATGAGAACAGGGCATCGATGTGCTTCATACCATTATTACTTGTTATTATTGCTATTTTAATAATCACTTGATATTTCAATATTTTTGATAGTTATGTAATTGTTTTTTTAATTGTTGACCCTCAGTACACCAGCGCAGAGATGCTTTGCATTACTATGCCCACTATAATGCAACAATTCTCTTATATAGGGTTTCCTTTCTTTTCTCACTTCTAAAATAATTCCAGCTTTTAATTGTGGCAACACAGTCCAAGTCATCTGGTATCACAGTTTTTGTCTTCAGATTTATTAAAGTCCTATTAATCCTCCACACGTCATCAAACTCCTGCTTGTTGCTACCTGGTAGCATTAACAAGGGCAAGGATTAAATCTAATGTTAATGTTATGCTTCGCTGCATAAATCACACTACGAATAATAATGGTCAAGCTTGACATGTGTGAGATCATCATGTTCTGTATAATACAGTAGAATGCAGTACAGGGTAGGGCTTGCTATACATAGTTTGATCTCCATATACACTAATAGCCTAAATAGATAATAATTAAATGAAATCTGTCTGACCCACTAATGCTAATGTGTGGGTAAATGCTTATGGACAATCGGAGACATAATGTGCTACCATGAGACATTTTCCAAGTGCACCTTTTTCCACCACTAATACAATGTATTTCTTTCAATGTGACAAGCCATATCAATATTCTTATTAGGGGACAATATTTACAGGTGTAAGGTTGATGATAAGTGTGTTTCAATATGTTTTGCTGCACTTTTAGTCACTGGCTATCTAGAGAATTAAATGATACAGTTTTTATTTTTAAAAAATATTGCTGAAATATTTTTAAAAATCACTGTTCATACATATTGGAACATCTTATGGGACTAATTTTACTAATACAGCCCAGAGAATCTGAACGCCAGGAAGACCACTGTACAAGACATTTTGGGCGACAAGAAGGCCGCACCAGAAGTCTGGTATCTTTAAAGCCCGACATCTAGCCCCGTTCACTATAGTTTAAAATCGCCCGTACCCCAATATTAGGCGCATTACAGAGCGCCTGTTGCACTTTGTAATGCATCTGATTTTGGGGTGTGCGGGAGGCGGGGCGCACTAGAACTGCACAAAGCTATAAATCTATAGCTTTGTTTTACGCCAATTCCAGGCGCATTACTGCTGGAACAGGTAAACCAGTTTCAAAGTGGTTTACCTGAGCCAGAATTGACGTTTATGCACTAGAATGCACCTGATTTATGACCCGCAGTTGACACTATTTATGACACTATGTGCACAAAAATTGGCATCCAAATGCCAAAAATCATACATGTCGCCCTTTGTTTTTAGAGGCCCAGCAATAACAAGCTTTATGTAAATTATTAGAAAGTGCAAATAATTGTCACCAGCAAGGCACTTGTTGGTTAACTGGCTGTTGGACGCATTCCATCCCTGAGATGTTTGCTGTCAACTCCAGATTTGTTGGCATCCTTTCTTGAGATATATATATATATTGTGAGAAGGTGGCAGGCGACGTCGCAGAGGAGGTACTTTTCCCCTAGGGTTCTGTCTTATCGGCGTTAGGAAGCCTCTGGACCGATGCGTGTCACCGAGAGGCCTGGGCTCGGTGAAGGGAGGCCGACATTGTAGATGTCAGAAACACTATGTTACTGACACAGTGTTAGTATAGCGGTTCCAGTCCGCTTAGTCTGGGTCGGCTTTTCCTGGAGTGGTCAAAGAGCAGGGTGGGTGGCCACTCCCAGCCCAGGTGAGGCTGGTATTAGGCCTATAAAGCCTGTGCCTGCAGGCTTGTGGGTGTTCTTCCTGTGGACCTCTGCTGCTAAGAGGGAAACCACGCTGTGACCGTCTAATGGTGCAGGGACAGAGGAGGAACGCTCGTATAGTTACGCTCAGCCGAGCCAGCAATTTTGTTTGTGTTGTTGGCTGAACTTTAAGGCTTTGTGTTTTTGTTTTCTCCTGAAAATAAAACCAGGCAGGGGCTGGATTAACTTTACTTCTGTGTCACGTCCGGTCTGTTGATAGTCCTGCTGCCTACTGTTCGTGATGCAAAACCCCAATATGGTGTCTCGGATGCGGGCATACAGACTTAAAGGACATACACGTATTTAAAGGACATTGGCTGCAGTTACGCAAAACCGTTGATACAGGCAACAAACCCTGAAAAAGGTCTGGAAAGTGCTGTGAACCTATGTCCTGGGTTAAAGCTGCAGCAGCGCGCAAGCAAGACGACCAAAATGGACGAACTTCGTAGCAGCTGATCCAGGCTAACAGCAGCCTACAGTTAATGACTGCCAATCAACAAAAAGGTGCATGATGAGGCTATGAGAGCCCAGGCGGAAAACCAATGCCCTGCTGATAGAGGCTAACCGCCTCCCCCTTTTCAAGAGCACAACATTTTAACAAGCAGCTCCAAGGCAAGTCCTGGCCGGTGGCGCACAGTGTACAGAGGACGCCAAGTTTGATTCCCGCCACCCGCGCCGGGGTTTCCCAGTCGTCCAATGCGAAGATGACACTCACCGACGATTTTTGAGGCCTATTCCGAGCCCTTCGAGAGGGTAGCAGAGCGAGAAAAGTTACCAGTGGCTCAGTGGGCCGAGAAAGTGGCGCCCTTTCTAATTGGGGAGCCCCAGAAAGCGTACTTTGACTCGGCGAGCAGGATGCTCAGGGACTACAGCGAGATTCGGGCCCGTTTGGGGATGACGGACCAGGGTTACGGGCCCGTCGAGTGCATAACTGGACTTATTCTGACCGGCTACCAGTGCGCTCCCAGATGTACGACTTGGTCACCTGGTAAAAAAATGGCTACAGCCGGAGGAGTCTACCGCAGCCCAGATGGTAGAAAAAGGTGGTCCTCGACAGTTTATCCGCTGCCTACCTCCTGAGATTCAGCGCTGGGCCCGGACAAGGTGACCCCAGGGATGCGAGCACCTCGTAAACCTCGTTGAGAGGTACAAGGCTACGGGGGACTTGTACAGGAGGTACTCCAGGACGCTCCAACCCCGGGAACAGAAAATCGTCCGGAGTCTCCGGTAAGACTGTCCCAATATCCCAGGGGGTGAGGAGTGCCCCAAGGGGTGGTAGCGCCGGGGGAGCCCAGGGAGGAAAGGAAATCCCCAGATGGACAGTCCAGGGCAGAGTCTCAGGAAAAATCGGGGCCGCATACTATGTTGGCGGTGTCCATGGACCTGGCCCATGTGGCCCGCAAACTGTCCCCTCACCGAGAGCCCATGGAGTGTAAACTCAGCCCGGCGGAGGTCACTGTTCGCACGGCCCGTGTGTTCCACAGAGACCTGCTTCAGAGACTGGCCAGCACCTTTTGTAACATTAAAGGGTCAATGGCTACCCATAACTCCCCTGTTTGGACTCCGGGAGCCTGGTCACCCTGGTCCCACGCCAGCTTGATTGACCCCACATCCCTCACTGGGCGCGTAATAGGGGTTTGCTATGCGTCCATGGGGACACCAATGAGTACACTACCGCTGAAATTATCTTGGGGACTCCTTGTGGGTCATCTCCCATGAAGTGGGGGTGGTTACAGGCCCTAATGCACACAGCGATCCGGGGAAGAGACTTTCCCTTATTTTGGGGACTTAATGGCACCATCCAGTAACGCAAAAGTGGTTCGTGAATTGCTGTGTCTGTGGTTTGATCCTGAACCCTTTGCCCCAGAGGCTTCATTTCAGGCAGTTGGGGTGACCCCGAAAAGGGGGGACAACTTTCCCTAGAGGTGCTCACAGGTGAGACTGACGCCCAGGAAGAAGAGGCTGCTATGCCTGACCTGGAGGTCTCCCGTGATAATTTTCGGAACCGCCCGTTTAAAGAGACCCCACCTTAGTGAGGGTCAGAGAAAATGTAAGGTGGTGGATGGGGAGCCCCAATACCCAGGGGCCGATACCGAGTTTCCCCATATGGCAGTTATCCAAGAGTGCTGTACCAAGTCGAAAAGTCCGGGGGAGGTTGGGGAACAGCTGGTGGTACCCCAGCCCTATCGAAGAATGGTTTTGGGGACCTTGCGCACAAGCACGTGCTAGGGGGGTCACTTAGGATCGGAAAAAACCAAGGAGCGCAATCCCCCAACGGTTTTTTTTTTGGCCAGGGATCCATGTTGTGGTGAAACGGTACTGTGAGTCTTGCCCAGAGTGTCAGTTAACCGACCCAAAATGCCGCATTACCGCAGCCCCCTTGTACCGTTACCTTATCATAGAGATCCATTTAAAGGGTGGCATGGATCTGGTTGGCCCTATTTAAAGTCCGCCAGGGTTATCAATATATTTTGGTGGTGTTAGACAAACCCCACCGGTTACCCAGAGGCAGTTCCTTGCGAAAAAACCTCGTCCAAAGGTATTGCAAAGGAACTATTTCAAATGTTTTCCGTACGGGTTATACCGAAGGAAAATCTTACAGACCAAGGAATCCCTTTATGTCGAAACCCATGAAAGGAGTTGTGTAAGCTATTTTCCCATCAAGCACTTGCGGACGTCGGTATCCCACCCACAGACTGAGGGCCTTGTTGAGAGGTTCAACAAGACACTAAAAATTATGCTTAAGAGAGTGGTCAGTAAGGATGGGAAGGACTGGGATGTTCTGCTGCCATATCTAATATTTTCTGTGCGTGGGTCCCACAGTCGTCAACGGGGTTCTCCCCATTTGAGTTGTCTATGGTAGACGTCCACGGGGCCTCCTGGATATAGCCAAGGAGACTTGGGAGCACGAGTCCACCCTCATAGAAGTGTTATTGAGCACCCTCTCCCTAATGCAGGACCGAATTGCTGCGGTAATGCCCATTGTGAGGGAACATCTACAGCAGGCACAAGAGGCCCAAAGCAGTGTCTATAACGGTCCGCCAAATGAGGAACTTCATCCCCGGGGAAACGAGTATTAGTGTTGGTGCCCACACTAGAAAGTAGGTTCCTTGCAAAATGGCAGGGCCCTTATGAAATAATCGAAAAGGTGGGAGAGGTTTAAACTATAAAGTGTTCCCAGCCCGGTAGGGGTAAACCTGAACAACTGTAAACCCCGTAAACCTAATTAAGCCATGGAAGGATCGAGACCCTGGCTGCAGTTAGCGCCCCCTGTAGTGTCATTCCCGAGTGTGTGTGTCAGAATCTCTGTCCAAGCCCAGAAACAGGAGGACCAGGGAGTTTGTACAACGCAATTCTGTATATTTCAGAATTACCAGGACGTACGAATGTCATCAAACATGACATTGTAACGGATCCCGCGTGAAAGTTCAGTTGAAACCGTACCGGATCCCCGAAGCCCGCAGGCGAGCTATATCGAGGGAGTCCAGAAAATGTTGGATCTCGGGGTTATTGAGGAGTCCAGAAGCGAGTGGTCCAGCCCAGTTGTGCTGATATCAAAACCCGATGGCTCTATACGCTTCTGCAATGACTTTCGGAAGCTTAACGAAGTGTCAAAATTTGACGCCTACCCCAAAGCCCAGGGTAGATGACTAATTGAGAGGCTAGGTCATGCTAGGTACTTCTCCACCCTAGACCTAACTAAGGGCTATGGCAGGTTCCCCCTTTCTGAAACGAGCCAAAGAAAAGACAGCTTTGCCCCACCGGACGGCCTATACCAGTATAATTTGCTTACTTTTGGTTTGCATGGGGCTCCGGCAACCTTTCAGCGGTTGATGGATATTAAACCTCAAGCCCCATCTTGGTATGCGTCAGGGATACCTGGACGACATCATTTTATTTAGCGAGGACTGGGACAGCCCCCTACCCAAGGTACAGGCTGTGCTTAATTACCTTTAGAGAAGCGGGGCTAACAGCGGGAATCCTAAGAAATGCGCCCTAGGGTTGGAGGAAGCCCCGGGACTTGGGATATGTCATTGGCAGAGGCATTATAAAAAACCCCCAAAACAACAAGGGTTTAAAACTATTCAGGGAATTTGGGCCACAGCGAGGGCCTTTCTAGGTATTGTGAGGTTACTACCGGCGAATTTATTCAGAACTTCGCTAGTATAGCGGCACCTCGACGGATCTGACACGGCACAGTAAGTCCGTTATGGTCACTTGGAACTCCGAGGCAGAGAGGGGCGTTCCAGGGGTTAAAGTTGGCCCGTTGTGACACGCCAGGAAAGGTAACTCCCAATTTTAAAAAAGAGTTTAATTTTGCAGACGGATGCGTCTGTATGGGACTGGGTGCAGTTTCTTTCCCAGGAGATAGACGGAGAGGAACATCCGGTTTACCTACCAAAATAGGGAAACTCACCCTGCGAGAAAAACTACAGCATTGTCGAACGAGAGTGCTTGGCCATTAAATGGGCCCCCGGGGTCCCCTTTAAAAATTACTTGTTGGGCCCCACACTTCCGATTAATCACGGATCACTCTCCGTTAACTTGGATGTGTTCAGGCGAAGAAAGGAACGCAAGGGTCCCCAAGGTGGTTCCTTTCCTTACAAAATTTCAAGTTTACAGTGGAGCACAGATTTAGGAGGTTACAAGGTAATGCTGAAGCTCTTTCCCAAACACACTGTATGGTGGCCAAATTTTTCCGACCCCACAGGCAGAACAGAGGGGGAGGGTATGTGAGAAGGTGGCAGGCGACGTCGCAGAGGGAAGGGATTTTTCCCCTAGGGTTCTGTCTTTTGTGGCGTTAGGAAGCCTTTGGACCGATGCGTGTCACCGAGAGGGCCCGGCCTCGGTGAAAGAGGCCCGACATTGTAGGTGTCAGTAACACTTGTTACTGACACAGTGTTAGTATAGCGGTTCCAGTCCGCTTAGTCTGGTCGGCTTTCCTGGGAGTGGTCAAAGAGCAGGGGGGGGTGGCCACTCCCACGCCCAGGTGAGGCTGGTATTCGGCCTATAAAGCCTGTGCCTGCAGGCTTGTCGCTGTTCTTCCTGTAGACCTCTCCTTCTAAGAGGGAAGCCACGATGTGACCGGCTAATGGTGCAGGACAGAGAGGAACGCTCTGTATAGCTAGAGCTCAGCCCCAGCCAGCATTTTGTTGGGTTGTTGGCCTGAACTTTAAGGCTTTGTGTTTTTGTTTTCTCCTGCAAATAAAACCAGGCAGCGCCTGGATCTGAACTTTACTTCTGTGTCACTGTCTGGTCTGTTGAAGCCCTGCTGCCTACCTGTTCGTGATGCTAACCCCCACAATATATATATATATTATATATATATATCTATATATATAATAATATATTATATAATATATATATTATAATAATATGCCTCAACACACAGCCATCAATGTCTAAACCACTAGCAACAAAAGTGTGTACACCCAAAAGTGGTCATCATTATTTTCCAGCACTGCCTTAACTCTCTTGCTCTCTCGGACATTGAGTTCACTAGAGCGTCACAGATTACAGCCACTACAATCCTTTTCCACTCCTCCATGCCGACATTATGGAGCTGGTGGATGTTAGAAACCTTGTGCTTCTCCAGCTTCTGTTTGAGGATGTCCCACAGATGCTCAATAGGGTTCAGGTCTGGAGATATGCTTGGCACCTTTACCCTCATTTTTTTAAACAAGACAGAGGTGGTCTTGGAGGTGTGTTTGGGGTCGTTACCATGTTGGAATACTCCCCTGCGGCCCAGAAGGGAGGGGCTCATTGTCTGCTTCAGTATATGTTGGCTTTCATGGTTTCCTCAATTAACTGTTGCTCCCCATAGTCAGCAGCACTCATGAAGCCCCAGACCATGATACTCTCACCACCATGCTTGACTTTAGTCAAGACACACTTGACTAAGTGTACTCCGCACTTGATTGCCACCACACATGCGTGACACTATCTGAATCAAAAAAGTTTATCTTGGTCTCACCAGACCACAGGACATTGTTCCAGTAATTAATATACTTAGTCAGCTTGTCTTCAGTTAACTATTTGCAGTCTTTCTTGTGCATCATCTTTAGAAGAGGCTTCCTTCTGGGACAACAGCCATGCAGACCAATTTGATGCAATATGCAATGAATGTTTTGAGCATTGACAAGCTGACTTCCCAACTCTTTAACCTCTGCAGCAATGCTGGTGGCACTTACACATTTATTTTGAAAAGACAATCTCTGGATATGATGCAGCATGTGCACTCAGCTTCTTTGGTCATCCACGGCAAGACCTTTTGTTAGTGGAACTTGTCCTGTTAAACCGCTGTATGGTCTTGGGCACAGTGCTGCAGCCCAGTTTCAGTATGTTGGCAATCTTCTTATAGCCTAGGCCATCTTTATGTAGAGCAATAATTCTATTTTTCAAATCCTCAGACAGTTCTTTACCATGAGATGCCATGTTGAACTTCCAGTGATCAGTTTGAGACAGTATGAAAGCAATGACATCAAATTTAACACACGTGCTCCCCATTCACACCTGAGACCTTGTAACACTAACGAGTCACATGACACTGTGAAGGGAAAATGGCAAATTGGAACAAATTTGTCCATTTGCACTTAGGGGTGCATTCACTTTTATTGCCAGTGGTTTAGACATTGAAGGCTGTGTGTTGTTATTTTGAGGGCATACTAAATTTACACGGTTATACAAACTGAACACTGACTACCTTATATTGTATCAAAGTGTCATACCTTTACTGTTATCCTATGAAAAGATATAATACAATATTTACAAACATGTGAGTGGTGTACTCACCTTTGTGAGATATATTTTAGGAGCTGTGTTTTTAAAAGTTTACACTATATGTATATATAAAGTGAGGAAAAAAAAGGATTTAGTCAGCCACCAATTGTGCAAGTTCTCCCACTTAAAAAGATGAGAGGCCTGTAATTGACATCATAGGTAAAACCTCAACATGAGAGACAAAATGAGAAAACAAATCCCAAAACTCACATTGTCTGTTTTGGAATAATTTATTTGCAAATTATGGTGGTCAATAACAAAAGTTCATCTCACTACTTTGTTATATATTCTTTGTTGGCAATGACAGAGGTCAAACGTTTTCTGTAAGTCTTTACAAGGTTGGCACACACTGTTGCTGGTATGTTGGTCCATTCCTCCATGCACATCTCCTCTAGAGCAGTGATGTTTGTGTCTGTTGCTGGGCAACACGGACATTCAACTCCCACCAAAGGTTTTCTATGGGTTTGATATCAGGA
This sequence comes from Phyllomedusa bahiana, assembly GCA_025379985.1. Classification (NCBI taxonomy): domain Eukaryota; kingdom Metazoa; phylum Chordata; class Amphibia; order Anura; family Hylidae; genus Phyllomedusa; species Phyllomedusa bahiana. Next base: position 80,146 of record JAODAL010009564.1, on the reverse strand, counting down.
GACTGGCTAGGCCACTCCAGGACCATGAAATGCTTCTTATGAAGCCACTCCTTCATTGCCCTGGCAGTGTGCTTGGATCATTGTCATGCTGAAAGACCTAGCCACGTTTCATCTTCAACGCCCTTGCTGATGGAAGGAGGTTTGCACTCAAAATCTCACAATACATGGCCCCATTCATTATTTCATGTACACGGATCAGTCGTCCTGGTCCCTTTACAGAGAAAGCCCCAAAGCATGGTGTTGCCACCTCCATGCTTCTCAGTAGGTATGGTATTCTTTGGATGCATTCTCTCTTCTCCAAACACGACAAGTTGTGTTTCTACTAAGCAGTTCTACTTTGGTTTCATCTGATCATATGACATTCTCTCAATACTCTTCTGGATCATCCAAATGCTCTCTAGCAAACTTCAGACGGGCCAAGACATGTACTGGCTTAAGCAGGGGGACACGTCTGGCACTGCAGGATTTGAGTCCCTGGCAGCATGTTACTGATGGTAGCTTTTGTCACGTTGGTCCCAGCTCTCTGCAGGTCATTCACTAGTTCCTCCCATGTGGTTCTGGGACTTTTGCTCACTGTTCTTGTGATCATTTTGAGAGATCTTACGTGGAGCCTCATATCGAGGGATATTATCAGTGGTCTTGTATGTCTCCCATTTTCTAATTATTGCTCCCACAGTTGATTTCTTCACACCAAGGCGCTTGCCTATTGCAGATTCAGTCTTCCTAGCCTGGTTCAGGACTACAATTGTTTTTCTGGTGTCCTTTGACAGCTCTTTGGTCTTCACCATAGTGGAGTTTGGAGTGTGCTTGTTTGAGGTTGTGGACAAGTGTCTTTTATACTCATAACAAGTTCAAACAGGTGCCATTACTACAGGTAATGAGTAGAGGACAGAGGAGCATCTTAAAGAATAAGTAAGTGACAGGTCCGTGAGAGACAGAAATCTTGCTTGTTTGTTGGTGACCAAATACTTTTTTTCCACCATAATTTGCAGATAAATTCTTTCCAAATCAGACAATGTGATTTTCGGGACTAAATACTGACTAAATACTTTTTTGCCCACTGTATGTATATGTGTGTGTGTCTATATATATATATATATATATATATATATCATATATATATATATATATATATCTATATATTTGAATATATATATATATAATATATATATTTAAGATTAGGTAGCGGGTGGTCGTCTCCTGTGTAGACGGGCACAGCAAAGCGGGCACAGAAGTCTCCAAACAACAAGAGAAGCTCGTTTTAAAACAGCCCGCAGACAGTTTCTATTGTAAGCATGTGTACAAAAAGAAACAAACAAAAACAAATCCTATGGCCTGTCCGCACTAACTAAACAATAGTATCCCTCCTAACCAAAGTGCTGGCCTAATACCAGTCACTGAACACAACAATAATTACTGTACCACAAGTCTGGGCTCCACAGGTTCTTGCAGATACCATGTGCCCAGGGTGAAGAGAGAGTGTCTGCATCTCCAGCCTTAATATGAGCAGACACACCTATAACCTAGGAAGGGAAAATCTCCTCCTTAAGGATAGCACCGAACGAAACGGCTTGTAGAGTTTTTGTTTCCTTTTCGCCCACTACTTAGCCATCTGCATATCACAAGGCAATTATGGGAAAGTGGGCTGAGAAGCCCACAGTGCCCTCCTGTTGGTTGTAACAATCCCTCAATTAGCTTTTGACCCCGAGTCTTGAGAAAGCAAATAGGATTTTTTAGCAGCCAGTATCTCTCATCTACAGACAACGCTGTTTTCAGGATTTTTGTCCCTCTCAGTGCAGATGTAAAGAAGATACTGTGCTGGCGTGCATGTGGAGGCCGGGTAGCTCCGGAAGGGAAGAGTCTCTCCTTAAGGAGAGCACCGAACGAACGAACAAAAATCTACAATCCGTTCGTTACGGTGCTCTCCTTATGAGAGATCTTCCCTCCTGTTGTTTAATCTGAACATGTTTTTACACAGCACACCTTCATGACTCAAGGACATAAAGGGTGACCCTGATCCGTAAGTATTTACTTCGTTACCCACCCAGCTAAACACCTGCAACTAGCTCTTAGCAATAGCCCTTGAATTGAATGTGTTTACGCAAAGGGTATGCTTTCCGGATACCGCGTGGCATAGACCAAATGATGACAAGACATATGGCTGTGGCCTCGAGCAGATATGACAATAGTACCACTAAATCCATGGCTATTGTTTCGAAAGGCACCTCAATTATTGGGAATGGGACCAGAGGGTTACGATAGTGTGGTCTAGGGGCCGACCGCTGGCATGATTCACATAAATGTCTCACATCTCTATGAACCCCCGGGCCATAAAGAACCGGTGCATGATTCTTTCGTCGTTTTTCAACTCCTAAATGCACTCCCATGGGTGACCGTGTGCCAGCTCTAGACAGTCCTTTCTATATAATATAAGGGACGACCAGTTGCCCACCAGCTCTTCTCCCCTTCTTACCACCTGGTACAACAAGTCCCCGTCTAACAGCCATGTACGGGAAGTGAAAGTCTGGTGTCAGGCACTACCGGGTTATCATTCAACCATTTTCACATTTTCCCAGGCTTATGGCAAGGGATGGGATTTTTAACCTGTTCCGCCCCAAATTGGTCCCTTCGCACCTCAGTCAGGCATACTGTCACTAGGGGGCTCTGAAACCGCTTTGACTCCTCTGAGGATACTCCCTCATGAGGTTCAACTTCTCCTTCCCCAGCCATGACAGAATAGGGAAAGTTGCCTCCTCAACTAGGGCTTCACTCTCAGGCAATGTATTCGAGAATCTATGTTCCCACAGTTACCCAGAAAAATGTGGAAAGTCCCCCGGTCCATGATAACATCATGCATTGAAGAAGGGCACCACCCCACCATAAAAGTGTACGGCAACCAAACGGTGTAACGGATATCAACTATAGCCGTGATGTAATGGCGAGTGTCCCCCATGTATGCGGTTTAATCCTATAGATTTTAGGATGGTTTCTGGTTCACCAAATCGCATGACTAAGGTTACCAGACTACCTGAGTCCTAACAACGCCCTTCACCCGTGACCTCTATCTTAATAGAACACATTGGTGTCTCACCCCAGCCATTGGAAATGCTACACATGCACGCTTAGCATACAGGGATAAACGGAGATTTATATCGGAGGCATCACATTGCATTGGTTCATCACAGGCCCGGACTGGCCACAGGGCAAACCGGGCATTTGCCCGGCGGGCCGCTGGGGTCCGAGCCGCAGGGCCGGCTCGGATCGCCCGCCGAGGGGACCATGTTTTTCCCCCCCGCGTGCCCCGAGTCCCGGCGCCGGTCTGTGGCGTCGCACAGGGCCGCATGGTCGCATCAGCGACTGGACCCCTGGTACCAGTGGCCGACAATGCCCCCCCGCCACACGGTGCACGGCCGTCCACGACCCAGCCATGCAGCCATCACGGCCGCCGCCTGCACAGAGCGGTGCGAGCACGCGGCCGAGGCTGAACAGCTGGGATCTACTGATCCCGTCTGTCAGCTCCCAGGAGGCCGCGGGGCAGGCGCGCGATGTGATGACGTCATCGCGTGCCCGCTCCGCGTCCCGCACACTGCTGCCAGCGGCCGCTCCGGGCGAAGACAGAGGAGGAGGGAAAGACATCAGATAAGTATTGTTTTTAGTTCTTATTTTTTAAAAACTACTGCCCTGGCTACCTGTATACCTGCCTAGCTATATACCAGCCCTGTATACCTTCCTAGTATATACCAGCCCTGTATACCTTCCCTAGCTAATACCAGGCCCTTATACCAGCCTACTATATCCAGCCTGTATAACCTCCTAGCTATAACCAGCCTGTATACCTGCCTAGCTATATACCAGCCCTGTATACCTGCCTAGCTATATACCACCCTGGCTACCTGTATACCCTGCCTACTATTATCAGCCCATGGCTACCTGTCCTGCCTAGCTATATACCAGCCCTGGCTACCTGTAATACCTGCCTAGCTATAACCAGCCCTGGCTGACCTGTATATCTTCCTAGCGATATAACCAGCCCCTGTATACCTGCTAGCCTATATACCAGCCCTGGCTATACTTGTATACCTGCCCTAGCTATATACCATCCCTGGCTACCTTTCCTGCCTAGCTATATACCAGCCCTGGCTACCTGTATCCTTCCTAGCTATATACCAGCCCTGTATACCTGCCTAGCTATAATACCAGCCTTGTAATACCTGCCTAGCTATATACCAGCCCTGGCTATCCTGTCCTGCCTAGCTATATACCACCCGGCTACCTGTATACCTGCCTAGCTATAATACTAGCCCTGTTATACCTGCCTAGCAAAATACTAGCCCCTATATACCTGCCTACTATATACTACCCTGGTATAACCTGCCTGCTTATATACCAGCCCTGTATACCTGCCTAGCTATATACTAGCCCTGTAGTACCGCCTAGCTTAAAAAAAATATACCAATCCCTGTATACCTGCCTAGCATATACCAGCCCTTCCTATCCTGTATAGCTGCCCTGTCTACCTGTATACCACCCTGTCTAGCTGTATACCTGCCCTGTACTAGCTATTACCTGCCCTGTCTAGCTGTATACCTGCCTGTCTGCCTATATGCCTCCCTTTCTACCTGATAATTGGCCCCTGTCTATATACTGGCCTGCCTGCCTACATACTGGCCCTGACTGCCTACATACTGGCCCTGCCTGCTACATACTGGACCTAGCTGGCCTAATTACTGCCCGGGCCCTACCTGGCTAATTACTGCCCCTCGGCCCTACCTGGCTAATACTGGCCCTACCTGAGCTAGTTACTGGGGGCAAGACCTAGCTACCTGGCTGATTACCGGGGGCAACCCTAGCTACCTGGCTAGTTAATGGGGGCAGCCCTAGCTACCTGGCTAGTTACTGGGGGCAGCCCTAGCTACCTTGCTAGTTACTGGGGGCTAATTACAGTGGTAGGCCCTGTCTACCTACCAAATTAATGGAGGAAGACCCCGTTTTAACCTCCTATGGAGGTCTACCTATTTACATGCACTTAGTCTGACATTTTTAAATTTCTAATTTTCGGTCTAACATACCGCTGTTTTGGGTATTGATAGGAAAGTGCAGGTAAAGAGAGGAGTCTAAGATGTATTTGTGGTAAATTCTACAGAGACAGTAGTGCCACTTGAAGAAGACATTGCATGCTGTACTGGACAGAGAAAGAAATGGAAGGGAACGACTCATCAGGGATGACGTCAGTAGGTTTGGGCAGACGGAAACGAAAAGAAAGGAGAACGAACCTCCCCATCAGCGCTGACTCTCCTTTGAGTTCTGCTGACAGGGGTAAGTTTATTTCATGTGTTGATCAGTGCTGTATTCATGTGATGGTGAACCTGACTACCGGGAAGTGATTGGTGGGTTGTTATGTTGGGGGGGGGGTTTAGGTTTGGTGCTTATGTAGTGTCATGTGGGCTTGAGTCCCTGATTGTAAAGCAAGTGCACACCTGACTCTGGATGAGGTTTCTCTCACCACAGTTTCTTTTTGCTTTTGTGTAGGCTGCTTTCACCCGGAGCGGTTTTGGTGCATTTTTTGTGTAGAAATGTACAGCATTAACTGCTCTGCCTTTCTGCACAAAAACGCATCAAAAAATGCATCAAAAACGCTCTGTGTGAAAGCAGCTTTATAATGTAGTTTATTTTAGAAAGTGGCGAGCTGCGAGAACAAGGGACATTTTTTAAGCGGATATTGTATGTGGGCTGCTGGGGGCTTAGTGCCAGGGCTGATTTTTATTCCCAGTCCGGCCCTGCATAGGTTCATCATATAGTGGGCAATTGGCAACAATAGAACCTGGCATTTGACACCGGAAACATTTTATTACGTCCTTATTGAGTTTCTTATGGAGCCCTGACTTCCCTGGCACGGCTTGCCGGCTTCTAGAGTCTGGGCCGTCAGTCTCTCCCTCGGTACGTACAACTTATGCGATCGCCAGCCCCTTCTTCCCTTAGACCACGACTTACCCAGGTAGTCCTGGAGAACTCCCGCTTTGGGCTAGGTGCGCTGCGGCAGACTCATCAGCTCCTCCGCGGTGGTGGTACCTCTACACCATCTCCACCATCGGTCAGCATCTTTGGGTCCTCCATGGCTCACCCATTTGCGCAAGGTGGCTGGGAGCGATCTCAGTTACTGGTCCAATCACCACCCTTTCCACCATAATTATTCCCAAGTAATTTGTTTTTTTTTTTACTTGTTTTTTGTGATATTCTTTTTTGTTTTTAATTTTTTTTAGACATAATAAGGATTATATCTGAACAAGTTTTATTTTTATTTTATACATATGGGGGCCAGTTCAGGAGCTCCGCTACAACCACTTCTTGGTCAGGTGTAAAAGGTCATGCATTGAGAGCGGGAGGTTGTCGCATGCTGTAACCCAGCTGTACACCCGCTCGTGCGCGAACAGAAAACCGTGACTCCAAGTCCCGTGTTTAGGATTCTTTCTTTAGTAATGTCAAAGTTCATATCATCCCTGCGTTTCAAGGTCATAAATAGGCCCTTTTGGGTTCTCCTGAAAAGGAAGGGTGCCAAAAGTCCTCCCACTGACCCTTTGGCCAACACTCTCGTTCGGCAGTTCTCTCAATGGTGGTCAAGTAGGCTTCCACGTCATCCGCCGCTGTCCATCTTTTTAGGAAATACTGGGCTCTTATGAGGCTGAGTAAGCATCTGCACCACCGGGGGCCCGTTCTGCGCCCTGGCTAATTGCTGCCATCCACTTTCAGGGTTTCCCGGTCTTTTCGCTGCTCCTCCTGTGTAGCCTCGAGTTGCACTGTCAGCCTGCGGCTTGTTTCCTCCAGCGCTCTTTGCTGTACTCGGACAGCCTCCTGCTGCACACGGGTAGCCTCCTGTTGAGATGCCACAGTTTGTAATATCGCCTTGATCACATCCTCCATTTTGAGATGTAAAAAAAATATATAGGACTCTCGGCCCTTTAAATGTCCAGTTTGCTTTTTCTGTGCCAAAAATTAATGCTTACGCATCCTCCACTTGTAAGGGATTAGGTAGCGGGTTGGTCTCCTGGGTAGACTCCTGGTCTGACTCTTCTATCTGGTTGCTCTTTACCTGGACAAAAGGAATCTTGGGCAGACATACCTTCCCACAAGGACCAGTCCAACACTGTCCACAATAAAATATATATATATATATATATAAATATATATATATATATATATAATATATATTATATTATATAATATATATATATATATACACACACACACACACACACACACACACACACACACACACACACACACACACACACAATTGTTTCTATAGAAAAAAATGTATTATTCAAAGTCTCACCCTCCTTTAAAAGATTGTTTCTTTTGGTTGTGTTTAAGATGTGGCTCAGTGTCAGCCTTTGAACATGTAATAGACGTTAAAATAGGATTTGGGTAGAACAGCAATACGGGCTGCACCACTCCTTGAAACTCTCTCCAATTTACTTACTTGTAATGTGAAAAGAAAATTTAATATTATTATTTTAGTCACTGTTGTCAGAAAAAATGGCATCTTCGAATCTCAGCGTTAGAGGAATGTGGTTAATTGGAGGGACAGCAGGCAATGTTCATGAATCGGCAGGTGTTGGTCAGGTTTTATATCCTGCACTGCACAGATTTGCAACCAACATGTACCAGTGCGATCGTCACAGCCAACAAAGTACTTTGATTCTGGGAAAAAGCGAGAATCCCGACAAGGCAACAATAACATGTGATCAGTAAGGTGACGAGTCTGTTTGGTCAATGGAAAAGTCTCAAGAAGAATTCTAAACGGTGAACCAAAACCAAGAATCCAAGAAGAAGGAATTTGTTAATAAACTTGAAGATCTGTTTGATGTCGCTCATGCTGATCCCATGAGACTTATGAAACATCAGGAAACCATGACTTCTTGCTTGCTCAAAAAGGAAAAAGTCGTCATGGAAGTATGGGACCATTAGACAGAAAGCCGGCCAAGGTCGAGGAAAGAAGATTTATGAGAGAATTATAGGCAGAGAAACGAATAAAAATGGAAACTGAGAGAGTTTAGCAGTTGACAGCATCTGCTGAACTTCGTAGTAGAAGTAACAGTGACAACAGCGCTTCCGACAATGATATTGATGAGGGCGAAGATCATTTTAGTCCCAAGAAACATAAGACAGACCTGGTGTAACTGAGTCATGTTTATAGCTTTGCCAATACATTTTTAATAGGATTGAGGTCAGGACTTTATGATGGCCCTTGAAAAAATTGACTGGCTACCCTTAAGGCACTTTGTAACCAGTTTGGCAGTATGCTTTGGGTTATTGTCCATTTGGACCACCCATTTCTGCCCAAGCTTTACCCTCCTGGCAGACGTCTTGAGATGTTGATTCCGTATTGTCACATAATCTTCTTTCCTTATGATGTCATCTATTTTGTGAACTGCACCAATCCCTCCTACAGCAAAACAACCCCACAACATGATGCTGCCACCCCCGTGTTTCACAGTTGTGACGGTGTTCTTAGGCTTCCAAGCTTTTCCCTTTTTTCTCCAAACATAACGATGGTCATTATGGTCAAACAGTTTAATTTTAGTTTTGTCCGACCAAAGGACGTCTCCAAAAATGTAGGTCTTTGTTACTGTGTGCATTTGCAAACATTAAACTGCCTTTTATATGTTTCTGTTGGAGTAATAGCTTCTTCCTGGCAGAGTGGCCTTTCAGCCCATGTTGATACAGCACTCGTTTCATGTTGTTTCAGTACTCGTGGATAATGACACAACCTTATCAGCTTCTGCCAGTATCTTCACAAAGTCTTTTGCTCTTGGATTGATATGCACATGTCGGACCAAAGCACGTTCATCTCTGAGACACAGAACCTGTCTCCTTCCTGAGCGGTATGATGCCTGGACATTCCCATCTTGTTTGTACTTGATTCTAATTGTTTGTACCTATGAACCAGGCACTTTCAAGTATCTGGAAATTGCACCCAAGGATGATCCAGGGTTGTGTAAGTCCATAATTCTCGTCCTCATATCTTGGCTGATTTCTTTAGACTCTCCCATGCTGTTACACATAGAAGCAGTGTGTTGCTGGTGTGCACTAAAATACATCCACAGATGTTTCTTTAACTCAGATGTTGCCAATAAAGCAGAAGCTTCCACATACATGACATCATCACATGGACTGTCCCAAATTGTTTAAAGCAGTGTTCCCCAACTCCAGTCCTCACGCCCCAACAACAGGTCATGTTTTCAGGATCTCCCACAGAATGCACTGACAATGATTAAATCACCTGTGCAAGGCTAAGGAAAGCCAGAAAACATGACCTTGAGGACTGGAGTTGGGGACCCCAGGTTTAAAGGCATAGTAATCCTAGTGTAAGTAAACTTTTGACTTTGCAGAAAGTGATAAGAATGCCTTAAAAAATTATCTCTTATTATTCCGGCATTTGGCAAATATTAATAATTTTGGTAATCTTAATTCACCTAAAATGGGTAAGGTTTATTCTGATTTCATGTCAGATAGTAAGAAAAACATTCATAGGTGTCTTTTTATATAACATATGTACAGTAAACCTCTGGTTTCAACTGTATGTGCATACACACACACACACACAGTACTGGGGCCAGGGTGGGCAAAAAAGAAAAAAATAACACTTGCCTGTCAAACGCTGCTGCTCCAGAGCTGCTGGTGAACCACTCCTCTTGACTTTCGGGTTCTCATCCCAACATGTTGGAAAGGGTCACACTCCATTGTAAGTGAATAGACTGTGGGCCTCCCCTCTGTGTGGGGTTGAGAACCCAGAAGTCAAGATGTGCACATTGCTGGGAGCTATGGAGCAGCAGCGAACAGCTAAATGAGTATTAGATTTTTTTTTTGTGCGTTTTCTTGTCCACCCTGGCCTCAGTGGCATGTAATTTTTAGTTAAAACCCCTTTAAACATTCCTTATAGTTTATGCACAAAACACACACATGTGCAAAATTGTTGGTACCCTTTTGTTAAAATGAGAAAAACCCATAATGGTCACTGAAATAATTTGAAACCGACAAATGTAATAATAAACTTAAAATGTACCTAATATTAAGTTACAAACACCAAAATTATATTTCCTCTTATAAAACATAACTTAAATATCTTAAAATCTACATCCAACAATAAATCAAAAAAATATTAGGAACATCAAGACTACTCAAAACAAGGTGTCTAGGCAAGCCTAAACTACCCTCATAAACTCACACCCAGACTCACCCTTAGCAGAGACCCCGTCCCTAAAAGGGTGACCCTGTTAATATATCACCTAGCTTGCCCCAATTTCACAGCTGGACTACACAGTGCAGTAAGGCAAGCAAAACTCTAGCATAGCCCAATAAATCACAGAGATCCAGTACAGCTGAATCGGATACTTATGGTAGTCTATATCCAATGGTTAATAAACATCAACCAAACTAATTGTGTATACTTCCCTACATTACCTAATATTAACTAACTTTTGAGTTGTGGATCAACTCAAACATTGCAAAAAACAAAGTAATAAAATTGTCCTGAACAAAAATAATGGTCTCCTCAGGTTCCTTTGTCAAAGACTGTGATGAATTCTGCTGTCGCTGATGTAACTTGACATGGAGTCCAACTGTAATCTCCTTGAAGTTGTTCTAGGCTCTTTGGTTATCATTCGTATTATCCATCATCAATTTTTGCTCTTGTGGCTACAGTCCCACAGACTTTAATGTTCTGAATAATATGTTTAACTGTAGTAAGAGAAACATCAAGCAGTTTGGAGATGGTCTTTTTTGTGTTATGTTTCAGTGGGCATATGCATACAAAACAGATTTCATTAGCTTACTTGATTACACAAAAATGGTTTTACAAATATTTGGAAAATATTTAGTTAACTTATGAAAAACTGAAATTTAAATGTATTTTTTCGGAGTGTTAAATATCTATCAAATAGCTTTGCTATATCAAAAGAATAGAAGCATTAAAACAAAAAAAAATGTAACACAAGCAGACCAGAACATCTACAGTGAACTTTCACACAAATAGTTCATGAAAGTTTGAGATATTCACAGATTCTTTGTGCTAGATGGGTTCATTTAGGAACCATTCACATACTGCAAGAATTGTTTAAAATAGTGAAAGCAGTGCAGATTTAAAATTCATAAAATGTTGGTAGATTTTGCTATAAAAAGGCAAAGATTTGCTCTATTGAATTACAATGGCGTCAGTCTATAGCAGACATCCAAGTTTCAGCTACAGTTTTCAGTCACACATTTACTTCTGATTCCATGCTGAACTAGTTTAGTACAAATCTAGACTGTGTGAACATACAGTGACCCCAAATAGCATGTTAACAGGTTGTACCTATATCCTTCTTTCATACCTTCGTTATCTTTTGACATCTCACTAAGACATGTGAATTTCTTCTTTTTGCTGTAAGGGAAATATTCTGAATTTCCCATCACAATGTGATTTTTTTCTTTTTTGTTTATTTTAGATTGATCTTGGGAAGAGTTGAAATACTGCATTTCTGATACAAAATGTGCCACCTTTACCTTAGCAGCCATGCTAGTGCTCTGATAACAGGTGTTAATATAAAAAAAAATATATATATATATATATATAATTATACACACATGCACAAGATGCAATTACGAACATGGCCTTATGATTATTTAATCAAGGCATAGCTTACAAAAGTGTACTTTACATAGTTTTATGTTTTCTGCACGCAAATTAAAACCTTAACATCCAGAGAACACCACTAACTGATGCACCTCTTCTCACACAGCACATTATTAAAACTTGCTTTAATCCCCTGAATATAAATGTTTACATCAGAGAAGTAACGACAGAGTCCTACAGCAATCAGAAGGCCATGCCTCTGTTATGGGCATGGGGAATTTGTCTTCTTCACTGCTTTTTTTTTGTACAATCTTTCAACCAGACCTTCAACCGTTTTCTAACAATACAGTTTCTCTGTAGAAGGAAGGCCTATAAAGATGGTCACTACCAAAAAGCAACAACTAGGGCTAGATCCTTCTTGTTTTAATGGCCTAACAGCAACGAGGTTCGCCCCATAATTGGAAATTTGAATGGCTTTTGGATTCAGTGCTTTTTCTAACCAAAACATTTTCAAAAGAGAGAATATAAAGTCAATAACTGGGTTTTTTTTTAAAAAATTTTCTCCCCACTGCTGCAGTCCATAGCAAGAGGAGGAGATTTGTAGACCTCCCATTATTCCTCCTTTTCAGCCTCAAGGCTCAATATTTAACCCCTATCCTCAGCATAGGGATATATGTTAAGAAGATAACTACTTTAAAAAAAAAGGACAACCAAGCATTGGAAAGAACAGCCCAGTACATGGGCCAAAATATTTAACCCCTTGAACCGTTTCTCTTTTGTAAAAGGTTAGGACAAACTTAAATGTATTTTATGGGATACAAAGTAGAATTTGTGAAGTGTAGAGAAAAGGATACATGCTTTTTCAATTTTTGCAAATTAAAAAACTGAAAAATATGTATATATATATTCATCCCCTAAATAAAATCTAGTGTGACCATTCCCATAAAGCCACTAATTTTTTAAAAGAGTACATCGTAGGACATTTAAACCCCTCTATAATACAATTTTAGTGAAGGCCTCAGAGGTTTATTAAAAGAATGGAGTGAACAATCATGAAAACCAAGCAATATACCAGACCACTTAGTTGATAAAGTTGTGGCAAAGCGTATTGTAGGGTTAGGTTTTTTAAAAAAAAATAGCCTAAGCGCTGTATATCTCACAGAGCACTGTTCAGTCTATCATCCTTAAATAAGGAGTACGGCACACCTGCTAAACTACCCAGACATGACTGTCAACCTAAACTGGCAGCCCAGACAGGCAGAGCATTAATTAGAGAAGCAGCCAAGGGACCCAGGATCATTCTGGAGGAACTGCAGAGATCCACAGCTCAGGTGGGAGAATCTGTTGTGTACTTCACGAATCTGGCCTTTATGGAAGAGCAGAAAGAAGAAGTCTTAAGAAGTCACATTTACAAAAAGATGTGTCAGGGACACAGCAAACATGTGGAGGAAGGTGCTCTTGTCAGAGGAGTCCAAAATTAATGTTGAGGAACGACAACACTGTACAGCAACCTAAATACATATGCACACCACACTTTGGTTTCTTAACTTGCAAAAATTTGGGAATGCACATATTTTCTTTCCACTTCAAATACTAGCTACTTTGTGTTGTTCTATCACATAAATACACTTAAGGGGTACGAATACTTTTGCAGCACACGGTATCATCTAATTATACTGGCCATTCCACTAGAACCTAGGTCTTCAGGGAAGAGATTGGTTAGACGTGACATACTCCGATCATTTTCTACAACTACACATGGTTTATAAATGTATTTTAAAATGACACTTAATGCTTTAAAGGCATATTTATTTGCCCTTTTTACTAAAACTAAGTTATAAAATAAGTAGAACAAAATATACAAAAGACAGAAATGTGATAAGACATTGATGAAATGGCAAAAATGCATTTCTGCATGATAAAACACAAAAAAAGAAAATCCAAAACACACAAAAACAGCCAATATACATATTCTTGTAAAACAATATAAACCAGCAATGAGAAATGTATAAAACAGTATTTTTTTAATCAAAATGGACATTCAAGGCAAAACTGGCAGCTGTTTAGCATATAAAAGTGTTAAAAATGTAATATTATCAGCAGCAAGGGAAAATGTACACGAATGCAACATACTTTAATGAGCTTCAGGACTTGTGTCTTGGTATTAGCAGCTGGCTTTGCAGGGTGTCATTAGTATGTGACCCCCACAAGATTGCTGCAGATTGAACAGCATTGAGTATGCACAGGTACTTCAGTATTATCTGTACTTCCTCTTATTAGTTACTAGTGTGAAAGCAATCCATAGATGTGACATTGTAATATACTAGCCAAGCAGGTCTATGTTGTAAAGAGTTTCAAGACTCTTTACACCACAATAGACTTGGTGAGGTGGTTAAAGCTCTTGGTGCATCAACTAAAAGTTTAGAAAGCATTCAAGTTAGATGCATGTGCTGCTAAATGCCATTCATTCAATTGTCCTCTCAAGTCTTGAATTCACCAGAGTTATGGATACCATAAAATAAATTCCATATATTACAAAGTCTCTTCCAGAATTTTTTTTGACACAGAAGTCCTATGTCAATTTTTCCCAAGAAGCACTAGCTTCACAATACTTGATGGTATAATGATCAGCTCACTTGGATCAAGCGAAAGCACTGAGCAATGTTTTGAGGTCGGTTATGTTGGGGGTCTCATCCCTTGGTGCAGGAGTCTTTTATGAACATCCAAAAGGAATGTTATAGTTCTTTGAGGGTAACTTGAATATTGCCATCAATGTCTTTAAAGTCAAACTGAAAGGCCATATGGTTGCTATAATGCTGGATGATGTTATTATCCATGTTCACCAGGATCCTAAAATGAAAAAGTTATACAGTAAATGACATGTTTAAAAATTGTAATAGTACTAACCATAGACATAGCAATGTAGAGTCTAGGACATCAAATGGAAATCAGGGGCCCTATGGTAATACCAAGAGAATGCTCAGATCCAAGTTATAACCAACACAATGCCTATGAGACCAACCTCTTCAAGCTAGATATCAGATACATGAATTTTTCTTGTGTGACAGAAGGAGCGACTGATTGATCTCACTCTTCAGTTTTTTAATATTGGGATGCAGACCTTTGGCTGGTGGCCAATAAAAAACATTGTATTAGCTGTTGAAACAAAGTCATTGTGACTTGCAAACCGATAAGATTGGTCTTCAAATATTTATATCTTTCTAAAGGATCTACTTCCTGGTGTTGCCGTTCTGGTATATAAAACTTTTGGTTTCCATAAGTTCCTTATGCTACAGAAGGTTTATCCCCGTATGTTAAAAGTCATACAAACATGCAATATTTCTCACTACATTACCACCTCTCAAAAATAAATGTTTTGTTCCCTTCTACAGCACATTTACAAAAAGTCACTAAGTTAATATACTGCAGAAGGATTGACATTTTCAGAGACCGTACTATACTTGCCAACTCTATATGAGCTTTTTATGGGTTAAAACATTCTTAAAACCTCCACCTGACTCAAACATAACCTTTGATTTTCAAACACACATATCTCATCTGCCAAAAACACTGTTGGTACAGTATTTCAGTTTATATAAAGTTACCTTATTAAACTTGCTAGTTTCTACCTGCCCTTATCTGTTGGGAAGGTCTAGGCTGATAATGACAGAGTAGTTATAATAGGAGGAAAAAAAAATATAATAGGTTCTCTAGTAGGAAGCCAATATGCCTGTACAAGTTCTAAATATGATGAAAGAAAGTCCTACCCTCGTTTACACTTCTTGTAGACTCTGCAGATCCTTTCTTCTGGTACACCATACTTTTCTGAGATCTATAAGATACAAGTATTTTACATCGAACAGCTGCAATGTTGGGATTCTATAAGATTACAACAATCTATGACTAATAAAGGGCTAGCATTTAACTTATTTAGAGTAGGACTAAAAGATCTTAATTTCTCTTGAAGGTCAGGAGATAATTCCACTTACCGCTTTCCGTAAACCTTGGATAACTGGCGTTTTTTAACATAAGGGCATCAAAAACTTCTTCTGTTTCCCTTCGTACATACAATAACACTGTGGATAGAAAAAGCAAAATATAACAATAAGCAGCAGAAAAAAAAATAGGTAAACATTTTGTAGTCCTCGTATTGCTTATTTTTAAGGAATATTGTAAATGTTAGCAATAACCAAGCAGCAGAATGAAAGGGTTGAGCCACAGTACCAGATTTCCATACAGACAACGGTTACCTAGCCACAGCCATTTGAAGGTTTTGTGGTGCCCCTTCTTTCTGCCGATTGGTGGGAACCAAAACCCAACTGGTTACATATGGTCATCACATTGATAATAGCTGGTTAATCTAATGATGGGTAAACAAATGAAAAAAAATGCAACCAAGTAATTCTACTTTTTAGGTCTGGAAGTATACCTCTTTGAGAGTCTTGTGTTGCTTGATGCTTGGAAGGTGGCACCTCATAAGAGTCTGTAAATGACGAACAACTTCTTTTCAATGCTAACCTGTAAAGGGCAAGTCAGTGCAATTATACTAAAGGCAATTGCCAGATATGAAAGTAAAATATAATTTATAGGTAGTCTTAGAATTATTATAAAAATTTAGAGGAAAGGTAACATAACATGGAAAAATTCCTTACCTGTCATTATCTGTAACAGTGGGAAGAACCTAAATCAATAGTAAAGAAAAATGTGTCAAGTCATGGTAATGCCGAAATCATTTGAGATTTATAACACATTCTCTAGTGCTTCCATGCTGTCTGTGTTTAAAAGGGCAGCCATTGTATTTTGTCCATAACCCTCCTAGCTAATCCTACACTGAAAGATGTGTTTGTCTTGTTGAATTCCTGTGTCTGCTATTGACACAAGATGGTTTAACACAAGTGGTCGAAATTCTAAAAACATAAAAGGACTTTATGAAAATGACACAATTAATGAAGCTTCCCATATTGGCGTCATACAGGACACTGATAACATTAACAGAGATAATATATAATAGATGCCGTTACAATAATTTGTATAAAATCCCTATTAGAGGAGTATCCTGAGGTTCCTATGCCCCAGTACCAAATTCTGCAACAGGGCCTCTACTGATCATGTGCCATTTATAAGACCGGTGTTTCTTATGTAGCGGAGAAGACTTCCAGCCCCATCAAGCATCAGGACCTTAAAAGGGCCCAAACTAGATTGCGACCTCTGCTCCCCTTATGGTTACATCCCTAATAGCCATGCAATAATGAAAATGTTTTAATAGAAAGAGCTACTTACAATGCCACATCTTTGAAGATTTGAAAAATAATTATTTGGAATAAACAAAACTGGTTGGCTTTCCATATCCGTAACTGGTCTGAAATATGTAATATCTGTTCCTCTGTATCCTGGAAGTGCATTTGCTTTAAGAGCTGTAAAATGAAAGTAATCATCTGTGTGACATACAATTTATGGATCAGCTTATAGGTCTTGAAATTACTTTTATTATTTGTGTAGAGTGATATACAAAAAAATCTTAATCCTCAGATTTCATTGCGAGTCATGGGTAAATAGTGCACAATATTCTGGAGTCATAGTAATAAGCATTATGAAAAGCAATGCAAGAATTATGACGCAAATAGCAGTACTTACCTTTGCTTACATCTGCACCCTTTCCTTTTCTTCTAAACTGCTTCCGTTCTTCATCCCGCATTTTACGTTCAGCACCCTGAAAATTAAAAAAAAAAAAAAAAAAGTTATCTTGAGTTAGCTTCGCAAAGCAAGGATTCATCTCTGTAGAGGTTGCGAAGTTTCGCTAGATTTGGCAGACAGATACTAGTCAGGATATTTGCATATGAGATTTCTAAACATAAAATCACAATTATATGCTTCATGCGCTACTAGTCATACCTTATCACAGAATATTTTGATTTGGCAGATGGCCCGGTGGATGAGTCTCTTCACTCCAGTCCCATAGTCATAAGTGTCAATCTGGAGGTTTAGAGGCACACCCTTCACTCCCTTCTGAGAAGAGAAGTCTGTACTCAGACAATTGATGCCAATGAGTATCTGAAAGCAAGCATGAGACAACATGTTAAATCAAATGTAATAATCAATTATTTATTCTTCATGTTCTAGATATTTGGTTGCTAAATATTTAGTGCTGCATTACTATTCCAATTGCTGCATTACTCCTGCCTGGTTGCTAAATAAAGCTTAAAAACAGCCAATTCACCTGTACTTATGCCAATGTTTCCAACCGTTTCCTCCCTTAGAGATAATCCTCACAAATCCTAACAATCCACTTTGCCTAAGGCTCCAAACCCACCCAGAGAAAACCTCTTCTCACCGTGGGAACAGAGATTGTATCAAAAAACGGTTTTCACTGATTTTTTTTATTCATTTGCCAAGTAACTGTTTCTTTCCCTCAACTAAGAAAAGACATGAGCCACATTTATCCTAAAAGTAAATTTTCTTTTTAAAGTTGCAAACTGGTGAGAAACCAACTTACTGGGCTTATCTAGAAGAGGTCAAAATGTATATATGACAGAGTGATAAACTTTATACCCAACATTGAAAGAGGTTTGTAAAGTTTAGAACATGGCATACTGTAAGGATTATTTGAAGTTTTTATGGTTCTATAAAAATTAGGGTCTGAACCCCACTGATGGCAATAGTTTTAAGTGAGAAAACCCCCTTTAAAGTTTCTTTTGTTAATACTTTGTACTATTTTATTTTCTAAAAAAGGATTGATGTGTTTAGGCTTGGTAGGAGGTTACTATGTACGAACTAAAAATGATGAGCGCATTGCACGATGGATAGAAAATAAATCCATACCTTGGCTTTACTGGTCCAAGATAACTACATTGGACTATACTGATGTAGAGCAGGAAACTTAGGCTATGTTCACACGGCTTAACCGCAGGACGTAATTACGCCCCGCAATTACGCTGTGTGGATGGGGACGGGGGGCCGGCACATAGACTTGCATTACCAGCGGCGCGTATACGGCGCTGGTAATTCACATGTCAATTATCTCCCCGCCCGGCGGATTCGCCGAGCAGGGAGAGGAGACGTAATCCATGGGCCGTTTTCAACCCATAATTTGCGCACTTTGGCGCGTAATTACGGACCGAAATACGGCCCATTTTAAGCCGTGTGAACATGGCCTTACTTTATCAAGAAAAAAAGGAAGACGCATTTCAGGTATATAACATGACACTTCAACAGTTTCACTTGGACCTAATGAAGTGTCATGTGACAGACACAAAACACGTATTCCTTTTTTTCTTGATAAAATATGTTTCCTGCTCTACATCAGTATAGTCCAGCGCAGTTATCTTGGATCAGTAAAAGCCAAGGTTCGAATTTATTTTCCATCCATCCATCGTGCAATACACCTATGTGAAGGCTCCCCTCCAACTCCAGGAGGAGACGATACAACACAGACACCCTGCAGCGGACACCTGTCTGCTCAACAGTTCCAACAAAATTGTTGTCTTGCCTTAAAGTGTTGTGCCTGGATTATGCACAACATCAAGAGGTGAGTAGTATACATCTAAAAGGATATACTCGCTTACTTTTATAATTTTACACAAGAGAGCCCCATCTCCATTGTCTTTTTTCCCCTTCTCTAAAAAGAATGAATAATATGATTAAAGACCTTTAAAATTGTTATTCACGCTACTATTTAAGTGTGTCCTGCTCCTTGCTGTTTACAAGGAATAGAGACATGACTGTGCATAAGTAGAACTGAATTCAGAACCCGAAAGAAAAACAAAACACAACAACCTGTTCTAGTGCGATGGGTATATCTTTTTAACATCTTGCAGTTTACTAGTAATTCTACTACACATGGTTATATTATATACACACACACACTTGACTGTACCTTAGCTTCTTCATTAATGTTCCAGACAAAGGACAACGCATTATAGGCTACTTCTTCAATACTCTCTACAGTGTTGCAGTTTTCTTTGTAGTCAGCTAAAAGGAGTAACATTTGATAAGTCAGAGATTATGTTTTTTTTATACTATACATCCAAAGTATAAACTTGTAAGTGTAAACATAATCCAATGCACTTTAAACTTGGAGGCATTAAGTTCAGAAAACATATAGGAGTTTATAAAAGCATAGTGTAACGTACCAACATCTATGACCCTCTGCTTAGCGGTTGGCTGTCTGGAATGCCAATGTTTCCAACGTTTTAGCTGTTCTTCTGGGTTTTTCTCATTGTCAAATACTACCATTACAACGCTCTAAAAAAAATAAGGCAAATATTGTTAGATACCTGAAGACCATTGTGATCTAAATATAGCATCATTTAGTTGACTGAACAATTCTGCTAACTGGGGGAGGGTTGCGTTAGGACCAAATTAATATGCGTCTGTGGATTTGCTTGATACTATATGGTTTACTCTGTGTTTAGGCTAGGTTAGTAAAGGACAGCACATGTAATTTGAGTAATACACTTGCTTTACAAATTCCCAAGTGCTTAAATCCCTTTCTGGCTTCCATGGACATGTTAGTGCAAAAAGACGACATTTTATGGGAGACTGGGTTTAACATGAGTAAAGGATTCTGACTGCACAGTCATATTCCACAAGGGCAACATGCATTGTTTGCTCAGTACACATGAGCAGCGATTGATATTCATTAGTCTTTCATTATAGATCGTTTTACCATCTAAAACAGTTTTACAAAGTCTGAAAAGCAGGTAGTTTGTCAGGGGAGACACATTTCTGTATGTAAATGGCAATTGTGGACTCATTCTGTTTGTCTTGGAGAATGAAGCTTGTATTCTCAATGACTCATGTCACTTTACTAAACTTTTAGAAATAGATGCATTTGTTCTATTCTAGAATACCTTTTTGTCCCAGAGTTTGTTTATTGTGTGGTCCTATTTATCAATGTCCGCTATGTTTCTACGCAATTTATACCTTCAGTTGAGTCAAACATTTATTTTAACTGTTACGTAGCATAATCTACCATTCACCATTTCCAGATTTATAAATATCAGAATACACAGTATGTAACTCGATGATACTAAAATAACCAATTGACCCAAGCTACTCAGTCAGTGTGGAATCGAGTCATACCTTGACTTTATTGGAAGACAACTGCAAACATTTCCTGGTGTCTGCTAGTCTTAGATTGACAGGGTAAAATTGACCCTTGTTGAGGTATGCCATTGGAGAATCTCCAGACTTCACATGAATGGCTTTGGGGGATTCCAGTGAGTACTCAAAATCACTGCAAAAGTAAAACAAACATTCAGATTTTTAATCAAGATGTCTATCACATAAGAATTCTGAAGAAACAAAAGCATAAAGGAAAAAAATACATTTAGAAGTGCAGTTTATTAAAGTAAACTTTATTTGCACAGATAGGGGAGAGCAATGTTTCAATTAGACTTTTATTTGAGCGCAGTGTGGCTCCTATGTGCGCAACTTGATTAATTATCATAGAATTTACTCCTAGGAACATTGGTGAATCAGCAAAATAGTTGTCCCCATGGAATTAAGATTTTATTTAAAATGAAAGTAATGATGTGCTCAGGAGACTTACTTATTGGTTTCACCAGGTAGGTAGTCATCAGGGCAAGTTGACTCTGCTTGACTCCTAAGTATGTCATTAAATATAAGAGGCTATGAAAAAAAAAAAAAGTTTTAATATAGATAAGATTTATACTGTTAGATATGATATTTAGAGCTTCACAATGAACTTTTAAGTACCTCTGGCGAGTCCTCTTTGAAGGTACTGTCCGGCTGCCATCTCTGAGGTTGTGGTACATGTAGTGGTTCAAAAAGCGTGTTCAGTGGATTCTTTTCATACACGTTACAGGATGTTGTCATAAAATCATCATGTGCATCATTGGCTAGTTTGCTGCTATTTGCTGGTAAAGTCGGTTTGTTAGGGTTAATGAGGCAGTCCAATGTTAGATAATTGTTCTTTTTGTGTGTTTCTGTATATTCATGAGTAGAGGATGGATTATCAGTTAGAAATTTCAGAAGCTGGGAAGAATTATCAAAGGATGAAATGTCTGGATCATACTCAACGCAGGTCCTTCAAAAAAAATAAAAAAATTAAAGTACTTCTATGTGTTAATATTCCATTTTATATGAAATAAATTACTTCTTATTTGTTCAAAATTGATCAGAATTCACAGAAATATAGTCAAGTTTTGTTATTTTCAAGCCTTACCTTTTAACTTGTTCACATCGTTCTGTTGAGGTGGGTGAAATTATTCTTTTTTCTCTTGGTACCTAAGAAGTTTAATAATGATAAGCATAAATCATAAATATACTTTTCAATGCTTATAATGTCAAGTGTTAACAACCAATAAAGTTACCTATTACTAACCATACATTGAGATATTTTAGTGTTAAAAGGAAAAACAATGAAACGCATCAGCTACATAAGGCAAGAGATGGATTACAAAAGTCTGAAACTTCTAAAGAGTAAGTTGTTCAGCATGTATGTCATTTCAATCATGGATGGCCTTTTCGTCTAGCCAGGGGATAACAACTATTGTTATTACTGAAAGTAAATGAACAATAAAACTATTTACCCTGTAGTAATCGTAGAGAAGATTCAGTGCAGCAGCTCCATCATCATCCTCCCCATTTGCTCTCATCATTGCTTTGGTAGCTGCTGTCATAGGGTTGTCCAAATACTTGGACCACGACTCCTCTTCACTGGAGTAGGGATACTTCTGAAGGTTTATGGCATCATTCTGTAGAAGCATGACTGGCCGATAACTGAGGACAACACAAACATATGTTATAGAAATATTTAGTATTTCATCATAGTATTAGTTATGCTCCATCACAAATAAGGAAAGAGACCCAAGATTTGAGGAAGCAAGGCCATGGCAGGGATTGGACTCCTCACCACCTTAGAACACACTTAATGTGTGTCCTTCTCATGTCGAGAGACTGCTAAAGAGATCACAGTGGATCATTACCTTTAATGCTCTCAAGTCTCTGCTATACATGAGGAGAGGCTAGTGTTACCACACAACCTCAACACACTTACTGATGAGGTTAACAGGCCTGTATTGTTACTACAAGCTGAACCTTATGGTAAAGCAAACATAGGTTGCTCAGGACTGCCAGCTCCGATTATGGAGGTAACAGGTTCACTCAACTGGAAAGGCACCTGCCCGTGTTATTTTAATGCCTTAGCTTCTATCTTCATTTATCTTTCTTTTCATACATGGCACTTTGTTTTCTCTGTCATTTCTGTACTTTTTGCCACTCCCAACTTGCTCCCTTTGTTTTCCAGGAAAACACTGTTTTCAGTCCCCCAAGCATAATGAAATTGATAAATATGTACTCTGTACACATACCTATAGTTAAACCAACTCCAAAACCCATGATAAACTGTACTGTACAGTATACACAGCCCTTCGACCAGTACATTGTGCATAGGATTTGACCATTATGCAATCTGCTAAATAGCTAAAGTACATATTAATTGCTAAAAACCCATTTACTTGCAGGATGGAGAAGCTGATTTAGTGTGAATAACTAGTATTTTTTTTATATTAAAAGCACAATTCCAGAGAGCTGTACATCCAATAAGGACAGGATGCAAGATAAAACCGAATACAATATCTAGAGTATTGGAAATGCACTTGGAAGCGATTGCATAAAGAGCAGACAAGGAGGTCTCTGGAGGATTGAAGATTATGTGAGGAGTGAGGGGATATTGGAAAATTAAAGGGGGTTTTGCCACAAAGTAGAGTTGACATGGGAAGTTTGCAGATTTTGCAGTTTGCAGTTTCTGTACCATTTTTGTTTTAGTTGCTACCTTAGTGATCCATAGTGTACAGCTTGTCTCTAAGGGATACAACCAGTGACGAGAGCTTCTCAGTCTTACCACACAAGCTCAAACTGCACCTCTCCTCTCAGGCAGCTACAGTCAGTCTATTCCCTGCCTAGTAATCACACACACTCACTGCTGATCAAGTGTTTAACCCCAGGTGCTATCATTCTACTCCTGGCCTCTGTACCTTTTAGTAATTAGTCAAACCAGCACCAATAAATAAAAAGAAACCTCAAATCAGGTATGTGCAATGAGAAAAAAATAAAAATAAATAAATCCATGTTTGGCTCCTGCAGGGATTTGAACCTAGAACCCTTATGTTGGAAGGCAGAAGTGCAAACTATTCAGCTATATTATAGCTACTTTGTTTGACAGAGTGAGAAAACTATGGAGAAAGGCAAAGTGATGTCCGCCTGCTCTGTCATATAATGCGCAGTTCAAACAAATCATATACGCCCCCTTCCTTTTGAGCACACTGAAAGCTGAAGCTGGATAAACCTTTCATGAAATGGCTTTGTGGCAAAACCCCTTTAAGGCAGAATTGCTTGGCAGGGACAGGTTATGCAGAGCCTGGTTTACCATGGTTAAAATTTTGAACTGAATTTGGTAGGCATTGTATAGTCAGAGGGAAGAAGCAGTTGATTAATGAGAAGACACCTGGATTAACAGGGCAGCAGAGCAAAAAAATGGACAGGATGAGAGCAAGAGTTTTGGATAGAAGGCCACAGAAATGGATGTTACAGCAGTCTAGGGGGGAGCCGACCAGGTCATGAAGTAACATTTTTGTAAAGACAAAGAAACAAATAATTTAGAAGTTACAGTATTAGTAGGTAGTAATGGATTTAAGAACAGAGCATATTCAATGGTTACTCCAAAACAGTGGACACGTTTGGTTTAATCCATGCTCAGTATAACTGTTTGTTAAAATTTAATATGCTCCCAAGATTAGGGCTTTAATACATATGATAGGTTTTACTTGTACTAAACCTGATTAAGGACCACTGTAGTAGTTACATGTTTATTCATTTTGTTTGTATTATTCCCCAATTAATTGTGGAATATAAACTAAATGTGATTGTTTTTTTCCCATATAATGTCATTGTATGGGACCAATATCATTTGCAGTTACAAAGAGTTAACTATCACTCGTGTCTGGTAGCAACAAAGGTAAGCAGTGAAGTCACTCAGTGTTTGATGGAGGAGCTTGAGGTGAGAGCTGAGGGCGTGTTTTAGCTCAAGAACATTGTGTAGGTGGGCTCATGTTCCATTCTTGCACTGTTGGGTGTCTCAGCTCTTTTCTCACTTGCAGAAGAGGCACGGTACAGATGGTCATAGCAATTTAAAAGGATCCATGTTTCAGAACAGCTTGTAGGGCAAGAAGTCACCATTGATTTACTGAACTTCCCAAATCCATTTAAGGCTGCTATTTTATGCAGGTTCTCATGCTACTAATCCTCCTCACGTTATATGCTGAATAACGCATACATATTCCTAATGTGTACAATTAGTAGGTAGTGACATGTAATAAAAAGAAAATTTTAAAGAGACAGTAGCATATATTGCTTTCATCTGTTCACTTGGGCCTAGTTATCAGTTACTATGGAAACCTATGTCTATTCACTTGTTGCCTTTCCAGGCAGCTGTTGTCATGATGCTCTGATCAAGTATTTTTTTTTAAATCAGGGTTATGGGGACACTTACATAGGCCAAGAGTAAAAGCATAAGCAAATTAATGGGGAAAAAAAAAAAAAAAAAAGTGGGTTCCCACATGTGCAGCCCCTTTCCTGTTCTCAGTAAGCTATGGGGGACATGTATGAAAACTGTCTAGGTCGAAGACTTTCTTTGTTGTTCATAGCAACCAGAGCTCCTGTCTCATTTGATATAGCGCCCTGAAAAAATGAAATGGGCACACTGATTGATTGCTATGGGCAACAAAAAGTCTTACAGCTATACAGTCTTCATACATGCGACCCTATGTCTCTACCTGACTTTTTTTTTGTGCTCATTTTCAGTCCACATAAGTATAGACTCTAACCACACTATCTTCAAAGTAAAAAAAAGTCAGGACATACTGTACATTTCAATGTACTACAAAATAAGGGCATGTGTGAGAAATATTTAATGGCCCATTCAGTAGTCCTAGTGTATTTTTAAACATTGGTGTGCTGGCTTTTGCCCGCCCTGATCTTATGATGCATAACACCTTCCATATAGAACCTACAGCCTCTAATGTAGTTCTCCCTATGATGTAAAAGTAGATAGCTAAAACTTCTGAGATATTTGTGTATGTAGGTTATAGAGGAACAGTTTATTATTTTCATATAATTTTTAACCACACTTGAGAATTTATAGCTGGTAAACTATTCAAATCTCTTCATGTTTTTGCTTAACAGGACATTCAGCTGGCAGGAATGTTCTCTCTTTTTTTATATCCTACAAATTTTGGTCAAAGTCTCTCAACTTTCTACATGGTTTCCAATTTTCAGGATTTCCTTAGAACTGCACCAGGATCAGGTGCTGTCCATGTTGTCATATCCTGAAATCTTGACCTGTTTTGGGTAACATTGGGTAAAGTTACCCTACTTCTGGTTTATTTTAGCTTATGTTTAGAAACCAGCAAGAACTATTATACCTATAAGAGACATATACATAATAAAAACACAGTTGTACACTAAATACACACACATATATATATATATATATATATATATATATATATATTTAACAAACACACACACACACACACACACACACACACACTGATAGTGGCTATAAATACACATACCGATAGTGGCTATAAATGAACATTCTGTGGCGGTTCAGTTATGGTCCTATAATGTCACATCGATACAGTAAGGTGTTTGGGTCACATTACAATAAAGCCAATTAGAACAACAAAAGAGTAATTACATGCACAGCTCATTAAAGCCCCTTAAAAAGAAGTTGCAGTCATGTAAAGCAGTTACATGCATTAGCATACGGCTACAACAGGACTTTATCTGTCTGTGCAAATGAATAGAATACTGAATATAAAAGTACAAGATTCTATACAGTGTTTACAGTGAAACTCCAGTAGAAGCAAGATTGAAACTTACAGCAAGGACACCCAGACTTTTGTATTCCTGGTGCCAGCATGTCTCAAGCATTCTAAAGTCTTTTGTCTTAAGGACACACGCACACTTGCTCACTAGAACACTTTTATGTTGATCTTCAGAAAATAGTAGAAAACACACAAGTTAATACTTCTCTAAAAGAGCCACGCCAAAGAGTTTAATTGTTGCATGCGTCTTTTTAAGAGGCTCCAATTAGATGGATTATGCTCTCTTTATTTTATTAGGATTTGTTTTATTGCTGGAATGCAAATAAATTTCCAGTTGAGTACAAGTAACTCCACATAAAAAAATTCTTTGAAACCCAGGTCATCCCTTGTGCAATCCATGTTATCAGCCATACACATCACTTCACCAATATATTCCGGTCTCACATAGCCATATTATCTCCAAGTACATCTAATGGTCCATTATATATTTTTCAACTGTTCTCTAATATTATCCGATATGAGACAGCAAAACACTTCAGTGCAGGATACAACTGAAAAGATTTTGACATTTTACTGTATAGCACTACTAAGGGTGTACTTTAAAATAGATAGACCTGCACACCTATGTAAAACCAATTCACTGGGATATCACGGTTGTGCGAAATGATGAGCTAAAAAACGGCTACATCTCAACTTTATATCTGCACATTGTATTTACATCTCTGCATACATTCTGTAGTTCTTACATCTGCCTATCAAAGGATAACTTGACCGTGACACTACAGCTTTTTATGATATCTGCGCTTATCTGTAGGCAAAAGCTATTGAAAAATGGGTTACGACATGGCGTGCTATCTGTCAAGTTTAGTTTTGCTATAATCTGAAATGAGAACACACACTTACTTTTTCTTCTGTAGATGTTTTTTTCTATTTTGTGATTATATATATAAAATATCACATAAAAAACAAAAACCCATCTACAGAAGAAAAAGTAGTACAAGAAGCAAAGTAACTGCAACACTCCAACAGGTGTATAAGAAAAAAATAAATAAACAGCTCTATGGCAAGACCATTTCACAAGTACACTTGATATTAACACACACAAAATAATATATATATATATATATATATATATATATATATATATATATATATAAAAGAAATCTAACAGTAACCATTAGAAAAAAACAAAGAGAAAGATCACTGATATTTTGTAGTAAATCATTCATCCACAGCCACAGGTCTCCCTTTCCTTCTGTTTGCTCAAAAGGCACACACAGGCCAAAATCACAACATAAAACCTCATACTATACAACTAATGCCAATACCTAGCACTTTGTAAAGAACGTTCAAGTCTATATATTTAAAACATACACGAATGTTTCTCTAGATTAGTAATAAAAGCAAGACTCACTCAAGTTCATTAGACATTGTCTCCCACGGCTGAGTAGTAAGTATGATAGAACTTCTTATTTTCTCTCTTAATTGCAGCTAAGCTCAGACATCCCCTGTAGAATGAGGTGTGAGATTTGTGCTGGAAGATTTGTGTACAGGTATTTTGTGTGACAGGTGGGCTCTTGGGCCGCGATGAATCTTATTGGCTGATGAAACAGGTGCCTTAAGACAGGCACACCTCAGCAGGTGCAGTACTTAACTCTGCGTAAGCCAGGATACACATATGAATGAACCATAGCTAAGCAAACACCTCCCCCAAGACAGGTAGAAAAAAATGTCTTAAAGAAACTCAGACTTCAGGCGAAACTTAACCAAAACTACAGACATGTCGTTGCTTGCTGTAGGCTTGTGGTTGAATAATAAAAAGATTTAGCAACAGCTTAATTCTTACTCTCCGAGTTGGAAATCGATGAATGCTTACCATTAAACAACATTCATAGATTCTTGTTAGATCAGTTTGCTGACACATGTGTGTAAATACTGGCCAGCAATGCATTTTAGTAACCTATGTGGCATTCATTTTCCAGCACTATCTGGTACAATAAAGGTAATATTATTGTTTCTATCCTCTCCCTTGATGACATTATTATAAAAACAGTCTCCATCCTTTCATGTATCAGTTTGATGTGATCTATCACAATAGGTTTCTTAAATAATAAACCACCAAATCATTGACATTAGATCCGTAAAAAAAACTTATGATAATTGCAAGGTTATATCTACACAGGACTGGATTACAGTTGGATTTTTAACAGGATTCACTATATAGAATCTGCAAAAAACAGACTGTACATCAACCCCATAGACCTCAATAGAAATAGTCTACACAGCGTGGATTTTCTGAGGTTGGATTTAAAAACCAACAGTTTTATACAAAAAAATTTGGAACTTGCGCTATAATCTGACGGAAAACGTGGGATTATGGTACTGTTGTATTGAATGGGGTGTCCAAAAAGTGAAAACTGCTGCAAAAAGTTGAACAAAAAAGAGGGTAAAAAACTAAAACAAACTGTAAAATACTGGTCGGATTATAATTAGAATCCAACCTTTAAGGGTATGTTAACACGGTTTTTTGCATCCGTTTCTTAGCTGTGTGTTTAGATCCGTGTTTCGGACCCTAAATGGACCCAAACACACATCTAAGAATGTGCAGAGTGATTTACATTGCTTTCAATATAAAACACGCATCAGCGTTCAGACGAGTGCTCGCCGATGCGTGTTTTACATGTGTCTTTCAGATCCGTTCAAAGACTTGACATGTCAATTCTTGATCTGTTTGATGCAGCAGGCACCAAAATCACATCCAAACATGCAGCACACTTTGGGTGCGTGTTGGAAGCATTTTATACAGCGCTTTTGAATACGTCGTGTGAACATACCCAATTTTACGCTCTGCCATGTAGACGCAACCTTATGGTGTATTCATATGTGGCATATTTGTTACTGAAATTTGTGCAATTAAAAATCAGTACCATACAACTAAATGGGATTGTTTTGGTGGGAGCTAAATAGGTTGCTACAACCTTATTCAAATGACTAGGGCAGTTGCAGAAATGTCTGCAACAAATCTGTAGTGTGTGAATATACCCTTATGCTGGGTTCACACTGTGGTTTTTTTTTACGTATATTTTGCAGCAGTATTTGTAAGCCAAAATTAAGGAATAAAGCCCGTAAACAGAAAAAATATAATAGACTTGGACCTCTTCATTGTTTTGGACCCACTCCTGGTGTTGGCTTACACATACTGCTGCAAAATAAGCATCAAAAAACAGTGCATGAATCCAGCCCTAGACTGGAAAAATAATTATATGTTTTAATGCCGGATTTTTGCTGGCTAAAAACACTGTGTCCAGATGTTACTGTAAAGGGCCGTTCACACGACTTATTTCGGCGCGGATTGGCGCCGTACTGCGCGCTGGATTTGCGCTGCAGTACGGTGCCAATCCGCGCCGAAATTACGGTAATCCACCGTTCTCATAGAGAACAGTGGATTCCGTCGCTCCTCCCCGCTCAGCGAATCCGCCGGGCGGGGAGAAACTGACATGCACATTATCCAGGCGCAATACGCGCCGTGGATAATGGAAGACTATGGCCATGTTCACACGGCTTAAAATGGGCCGTATTTCGGTCCGTAATTACGCGCCGAAGTGCGCCAATTACGGGCCGAAAACGGCCCATTCATTACGGTAATTCACAGTTCTCATAGAGAACTATGGATTACGTCTCCTCTCACCTGTCACTTTCTAGCGGCGTATACGCGCCGCTAGCAGTGATAGTCAATGGGCCAGCGAAGTGCCGGCCCCCTGCTTACTCCCCCGCTCCCGCCCCGCCCCGTCCACACGGCGTAATTGCGGGGCGTAATTACGTCCCGCAATTAAGCCGTGTGAACATAGCCTATGGGGCCGGCGGGCCGCGCCCCCGCCCGCCCCCGCACCTGCCCCTTATTCAAGACGGATTTGCGAGCGCAATCTGGCTCGCAATTCCGTCTTGAATAAGCTGTGTGAACACAGCCTAAGGATATGTTCACACGGGTATGTGCTGCGTGTTTGGATGCGTTTTTGCTGCAGCAGGACCACACTCTATAGTTTTAAATAGGGTGTCTGCTGTGTAACATGGAACAAGAATTGACATGTCAATTCTTTGAACAGATCCGAAAGATATATCAGAAAGACGCATGTAAACACACATTGGTGATCATTTGTCTGAACGCTGATGCATGTTTTACATTGAAAGCTATGTAAATCACTCTGCACATTCTTAGATGTGTGTTTGGGTCCGTTTTGGGTCTGAAATACAGATCCAAACACGCATCTAAGAAATGCCTTGTGAACATCCCCGAAGTCAGTAGGTAAATATAAAATACACTAACAACACTGCTTCTTCTTTGTCACATTTTGCCCTTTTCCTCACTTTGGGTGTAAATTTTAGGTTACTAGCACTTTTTTATTAGCAACTATAAGGTATTTTTCTTCGATAGACCTCCATTAAGGGGGTTTCACCACAAAGAAAAATTGATGAGGGAATCTTGCAAATTAAATAATAAACATTTTTACCATTCATCATTATTAAAAATTCTGTATCTTTTTTTTGTTTTAGCTGCTACCTTAGTGACCCATAGTGTACAGCTCGTGTCCAGGGGATATGACCAGTGATGATAGCTCCTCCATCATGGCCGCACATGCTCAGACATCACCTCTTCTCTCAGTTGCTGTCAGTCTCTTCCCTGCTAAGTAATCACACACACTCACTGCAGAGCGACTGTTCAACCATGGGTGCTATAATTCTACTACTGTCCTCTGTACTCCTTAGTAATTGGTCAAACAGTGCATATAACTAAAAGAAACAACGAAACCTCAATCAGGTGTGTGCGCTGAGAAAAAAAAAGTTTGGTTCCTGCAGGGATTTGAAACTAGGACCCCTAAGTTGAAAGAGCTGCTAACCACTCAGCTACATTGTAGCTCCCCATAGTTCTTTACATCAACAGACCTTTGATTGACTAGAGTAAGTTCACTGTGGGGAAAGCCATGGTGATATCAAGCCTTCTGGGTCACATGCTGTGCTGTTCAAACAAATTGTACATGCCCCCCTATTGAACACAATGAGAACTGAAGCAGGACAAACCAGGCATAAAATGCCTTTGTGGTAAAACTCCTCAGAGTGTTGTTTTTTTAGACTAAGTACACATCACTTTATGCTAAACATATCCAAAGGTATAAATGACCTGATGAAGGCCAAAAGTGTGCCCTATTTGCCTTAGTTAGGCCTATATACATCTGTTTACCACACACAAAAAGTATAAAAATAGTTTAAGAGTGTATGATATTCTACACAATGGCATTTAAAAAAAATAACGTATACATTTGTCTACTATGGGTGACGAATGCCACTACTTGGTATCCATCAGAGGCATACGCTTTATGTATATGGACTGACAAGTACATTAAATGAATGTGTGATTTGTACCTTGCCGTATTTCAAACTAGATTCACATCATGTTAATCCACTAGTCTGACATACATAATTTTTAGAGTAAAAAAGTATGGCCCAATGTGTGCGCTATCATACCCATTGACTTCTAGGGCTGGACATATCACCACAGCGTGTCTTTGGTATCTGTTTTATGACCTTACGCCTTTTATCCTTTATTGACAGATGAAAGAAACAGGATGCTGTGCTTTTTCAAGTTGTACAAAAAAATATATGTTACAGTACATGTTTTTTTTTCTCAGTGTATGCCAATGGAAAACGTTTATTAGCATATGTGCCCATGTTTGTAAATTTATACACTTGCATCTATCATAAAAATATAACCAAACCTACCCAATCTAAATACAGGGGAAAAATGGTGGCAGCCAATAGAGAAGCTAGTTTAAAAAAAAAAAAAAAACAGAGCAAAAATAAAAAACGGATGTCAAACGTATGCTCAAAACAGTGCACGTTTGGGATATGCTTAGCATGCACAGTACTTTATAACATGCACGCATTACAGTATGGTCAAATGCGATGTGGATGTTTTCACAGTGCAAGGCACTTGATTTAAAAAGGAATCATTGAATCTCATGACTTGTGAATCAGGTTAGTAATTAGAAAAATGCAGCAGAAAAAAAGAATTTCAGGGCCCCATACAGTCAAACCATCTACCCCACATCCTGCCCTTGAGAAAATTTCTTCATGGAGTGAATGGAAAAAATAACTGCAACTGCGCTATTGTTCTTTGTATATAGCTCTTTAGAATCCACTGTGTGGATAAATATCATGTTATCTTTATTCTAGAAGTAAGTACTTTTACACCAATACCAAATATATATGGTTTTTTATTTTACTACTTGTAACATTTTTTTAAAAAATTTGCTCTGCATAACTATTTTCTTGGACCAATAACTTTTTTAGTTTTCTCTCATTGGAGTCCAATATACGTTTTTTTTTTTACAAAATGCCATTTTATAGAATAGTGAAGGCGCCTCCACTATTCTGTACCTTTTTTTTGCTTTATACAGATGTATACAGTCAAAATGGAGGCCAAAAGGACACACATTTGACCTCTGTTAGGCCATTTAACCATTTAAACACATTTTATTCTTTTCAGCAGAAGCTTTCCCAGTGGACACACTAAACGTATATCACAAATGTGATGTGCACCTAACCTAAATATATTAAATATTACTAGACAGGATTCAAGCAGATGTGGTTGTACCAATTATGTTTAATTTGTACAATTATTTTGTATGCTTAATAGGGATAGGGGGTGTTATTTTTTTTAACTCTCTTTAGGGTACATACACACACACCTAACTACACATATTTCTGTATGCCCATACACACACACCTAAGTACACATGTATACATAAGCATACATAGACACTCCTAAATATGCATATGTTACATAACCATACATACACATAAAATAACGTAAGTATGGATGTATACATAACTGTACATACACACACTTGACTACACGTGTATGGTTGTATGCCCATATACACACACCCTAGTACACATACATAGACACTCCTAAGTACACATGAATACATACAGACTCCTAAGTGTATGTTTTTAAAAAAACACAGCACAATACTGTGAATGTAAATCAGTGATAATGTTGTCATGTATGAAAATGGTTTGAGTATTTAGTATCTCCTCTGTCAAGCTTCATCCCGTTTTCCCTTCTGTGGGTTTTTTGCTGCTGGAGTGCTCCTAAAAGCCCTAAGGCTATGTTCACACGGCTCATTGGAGTAATTACGCCCCGCAATTACGCCGTGGGCGGGGGCGGGGCGGGGCGGGGGAGTGGGGGCCGGACTTCGCGGCCCATAGAAATATGCTAGCGGCGCGTATACGCGCTAGAAAGGATGTCAATTATCTCCCCCCGGCGGCTTCCGGGGGAGAGAGAGAATCCATAGTTCTCTAAGAGAACTGTGAATTACCGTAATGAATGGGCCGTTTTCGGCCCGTAATTGGCGCACTTTGTCCCCAAAGGCTTTGTCCCCACGGCACTGATTTTCAGCCGATTTTTTAGCTGGTTTTCGGTTTCGAAAGCCGGCTGCAAACCGGCTGACAAACTTTTACACAGACCTTAATGGAAAATCTGTGCAGCGGTCCCCACTGCATGGATTTTCCGCTTGGCGGTTTTTCTGAAAAAATATAGTTTCCTTTTGATTTATCTATATTTATTGCAGTTATGTAAAAAAAACCACAAAAATTTATATTTTTGTTAGATTTTAACAAAAACTAAAATTAAGGGCCACATGTATGAAAACTGTCTAGGTCTAAAATTCAATTTGTTGCCCATAGCAACAAATCAGAACGCCCCTTTCATTTCATGTAGTGCTCTGGAAAAATTAAAAGGGTGCTGTGATTGGTTGCTGTGGGCAACAAAGTGAATTTTAGATCTAGACAGTTTTTATACATGTGGCCCTGGGGTCTAAAACTCCCTTTGTTGCCCATAGCTACCAATCACAGCGCCCCTTTCATTCTTCCAGAGAACTACATGCAATGAAAGTGGTACTCTGATTGGTTGTTATCAGCAACAAAGTGAATTTTAGACCTAGACAGTTTTCATACATGTGGCCCTAAGTGACTCAGTGACCCAGTTTCATGTTCTATTTTCACACTCACTTTTTTCTTTTCACATACTTGTTTTCATTTGCATTGATTCATGAGTAATTCAATTGTTCAATTCTTAAAATAAATCAAATTGCTGATCCATTTGTTATTTATCAGATTTAGTTCTAATTCAGTTTATTTGATTATGCTGCTTTTGGTATGTTTGAATTAACCTTTTGTCCTGATGATCACATAACCTTAATTGGTGGGTATTTAATTGCTTTTTATATGTAGAACACCCAGCAATGTTGTATCATTAGTGAGCTCTGTAAGTAGATTAGCTGGTTCATTATCAGGATTATTTGATTACCCAGCATGAAGAGTAAGTTAATAATTTTACACCAAATTTACCAATTTGTTCCCATTATCCATAAAATTGTCTCTTAGCTCATATAATTGGAGCAAGCAGAAAAATGGTGCTAAACAATACTTAGACTGACCATTAACCTTTAAACACTATGTACAATACAATTTTTGTGACTCTTTAATTCATTGTGGTAGCCAAGTCTTATTGACTTTCAACTTAAATTGTCCTTTCTCTTTTAAGGTTATTAAAGATATGGCTAAATGGCTAATGACAATATAAATAAAATTTTAAAAGTGTACCTAAAAAAAGTTTACTAAAGTAGGCTCTCTAATATCTTAGATTTACTTAATTTATTTTATTTTGTAGGACAAGATGTACTTTCTAATGGTGTCATTCATCATACCATAGAAGTACTGAGTAAGCGCAAGAAATTCTAAGTGGGGCAAAATGTAGAAAGAAATGTAGTTGCGGAGTTTTGTTTTTACAGCGGTAATTTCAGTAGAAAGATGTTTATCTGTACTCTCATAGGTATGGATTGAATTCCAGCAATACCAAAACATGTACGGCTTTCGATATGTTTTGTTACCATGTTAAAAAAAATTCCAAACATTTTCTATTTTTATATTTGGCTGTGGGCCAATTTCGGGACCATAACATGTTTTGTCTAACACCTACGGACGTGAGTTAGGGTGAATTTTTTTGGGCTGAAGTGTACTTTGTACTTGCTACAGTTTGCAATACATTGGACTGTTTGATTAAATTATTAAGTATTTAGTGAGATGTGAAATGACAATCAACCGCTTTATGTATTGCAGTATACGTTAAATGATGTCATATCTTAATAGATCGGACTTTTTCAGACGCCGCGATACCAAATATGTGTAACTTTTTTTATTATTTTATTTTTTATTTGTATAATAGCAAAAGGGGGATGATTTGAACTTTTAATTTTTTAGATTTTTTTACACTTTAAAATTTTTTTTTTTACTTTAACTTTGAATTCCCCCTAGGGTACTTCACCTTTAGGGGGCGCAATCACTTAAGCACTCTAATGTACTGTAATACAATGTGTTAAGGTGTACAAAGATGGCGGTTTTACTACTTCCTGCCTGGGACAGGAAGTAGTAAAACAGAAAACATGGCGGCTATGGAACCCTTCACAAGACTTCCAGCCACCATGTAAACTGATCGCAACCCCACGATTTCGCCACAGGGCTCCAATGGGCGTCTAAGGTGTTGAACATCCCAAGCTATAACCGGCGGGTGTAAGCCACACTTAGCAGCTAACACCCGCCGTCTATGTAGTAGGATTGCGTCCAATGTCGGTAAGGGGTTAAATAGTAATATTATTGGGTCTTGGTACTGTAGGATTTCCTTTAGTAACAATTATAGATATGGTATATTTGATCCATGTATAGGCGTAATATTCTGTAGGTGTGCAACTTTTATTTAGGGGTATTATACGTAGGTGAAAGGTTTAGTAAAAGTAAATTTCTCAGTGCTAATTTTCATTGTACAGGGACTGCTGAGGGGATGGGTAGTGTCTATGTGAAATACATGGAAAATTGGTGACAGGAACATATATTTTTTTCTCTGTAAAAATACATGCCGCAGTTCACAATGTGGCGGGGAAAAATGCTGTGTGAACCAGGGCCCTACTGAGCAAAATGTAACATGGAGGGCCTGGGTCCTGGATGATTTTGGACCCTAGCAACACCCCTGCTACAGCTTCTCCAGGAGTTCAGATAGCACCCAAGATAACTGCTGGGTCTTGACAAATCCTTGCATTATGTATTTGGTTTAACGGGCCGCTGTCATGATCATGCCAGAAAGAACCCCAGCGTTGAGTTCTGGTAGCCCCCATTGGCGTTGCGAGTATGCCGTGGTTTTTTTACATAGTGCGATGGTTCCCACTTCACGTATTCTGCCCTACAGGTTTATAAACTAAAATAAA
This sequence comes from Phyllomedusa bahiana, assembly GCA_025379985.1. Lineage (NCBI taxonomy): Eukaryota > Metazoa > Chordata > Amphibia > Anura > Hylidae > Phyllomedusa > Phyllomedusa bahiana. Next base: position 43,367 of record JAODAL010009564.1, on the reverse strand, counting down.
ACCGCCGTTAAAACAACTGTGCACAGTTTCCCGGCTAGGAGTATAAGACTCTAAAAAACGCCCAACTAAAAAAAAAAAGCCTAGTAAAAAACCCCCGAACCCGACCAAAATATGTCCGCCTCCGAGTCTCATTGCAAAAATGCCCCCAAACTGGAAAAGGGAAAAAATTCCCAGATCCATTCTGTAAACATAGAGGATTGTTGAGGGGCCGGGGGGCCCCCCATAAAGGGGTGGGGTATGTATGACATGCCAGAAAAAAAACCCCCCGTTGAGTTTTGGTGCCCCCCATTGTTTTTCCTTATTCTTGGAAGGTTTTTTAAGGGTTCTTTTTTTTGTTTTTCTTTTTATATTGGTTTCTTTTGTATAACCGCCCTTTTTTTTTCTGTGAAGGTTTATCTTATCTGTTTTTCCAGCTTTTTTTTTTGTTCAGGGTCTTCTGGTTGGGGGTTTAAAGGGGCCCAAAAGGCGGGACAGGGGGGTTTTGGGTCGTCCCCAAGGGCCTCCCCTGTCGTTCTGTTCGGGGGCCCGCCCCTGAAAGATTTAAAAGCCCTCCTTCCTACTATAAATACTCCCCCTAGTGTTTTTTCGGGGCCTTGCACCAGCCTCTTGTATGTCAATGCACAGTCGCTTCTGAAAGTTCTTGTGACAATCAAGCCACCCTTTCTAAGGAATTCCTTCTGACCACCCACAATTGTGAAGTGTGTATGCCACCCACACATGTGCTTCAATTTGAGTGCAGTCCCTGGTCAATACAGTTCAAATCTACAGGTTTTTTTTTGGGATCCTTTGGTTCCGAAAGGGGGCCAGGAAAGTTGTAAGCTGCGCCCATGAGCGGAATCTAAGTGGGTCCCAGTTTTCCCCAGGCCCCGCCGAAAAGGGGGAATGGTTTGTTGGGGGGATTCCTTTGGATCGTCCCCAGAGCAACTAGCTTGCGGGGGCACCCGAGGTGCAAAGGGGGACGGGTCTACGGGCGTCGGGCCCAAGACAGGTGGACGGGGACAGGTAGGCAGCGAGTAAAAAGGACGGGCGATAGGAAAAAGGAACGTATCGGAAAAAACACTAGCATAAGTTACTCTACGGGAAGAGCTGAAAAGATCGAGCAAGGGGTTGGAGGAAAGAAACCCTTTAAAATGGTCAGCGGTGGCAAGACCAATTCCGGCGTGGGGCCTTTAAACAAGTGAGCCTTGCGCACCACCCCGGAAAGGGGGCGCGCCCCAGCGACCAGCAGGGGGGGGCGGAAGCAAGGAGTGGGGGGGAGTATGTGGGCCGGGGGAACCACGGGGCAAAACCATTTTTCTGGGGGGGGTGCCTGCAGGGCCCAATGCCCCACAGCCAATCGTGGGGGTGCGGCACCATTTGTGTTGTTTTATTGTAGAACAACAAAACAACAACTTGAACAGTTTCACTAATTGCACCATTCTGTTTGTAGAAGGAGAGTTAGGCGACATCCACACATCAATTGTACAATTCTATAACAGAATTTTAGGTATTTTATGTCCATTTTTTGTCATCTTTGGATTCGGTGGCTTTTGACATTGAACGTACTTTTTCGGGGGAAAGAAAATTCCCTGTTCCAAGGTTTTTGCAAGCCGTTGATTTTGAAATCCAACCTCAGATAATCCGTGCCATGTAGGCTGGCTGTTGGATTTTCTAATGAGGTCTATATGGATGGTTTACAGTCTGTTTTAAAAGTGATTCCAAAACTGAAATCAGTCATAAAAACTGACTATAAATTATCTGCCGTGTAGACGGACCCTCATTATGGACTTTGGTAAACAGTCTCCTTCTGGTATGGTCACCCCCCTATTGTCTGCATTCTCAGGACCAAGTCTTGCTTTTGACCTTTGGTGTAGGGTGACCAGTACATTGTACCTTGTTTAACCTGCCCAGGGCTAATAAGAAGCTTTGCATACAATAACTAGTTGGTGGTTTCTCTGGACAACTGTATTTCTCAAGCTCATCAGCCACCACAGTTCTCTCTCTTTTTTTATTACTGAATTACTGAACCCTCCAAGACTAGGACAAGGTATTCTGGTGCTCTAGGCGAATAAGGCATTTAGCGCCTTCTCCAATGGAAAATTCGGCCCACTCCTTACCTCCTTGCGCTCCCTTCATCTCTGGGCGGTCGCTTACCTTTGCCTACTTGTCATCTCAGCCCTGGTCTCCAGGACCTGTCTCTCTCTCTCTCTCTCTCTCTTTTAATCTCAGCACATTGCAATAACTCAGGCTCCACTCCTCATCAGGCTTCAGTGACTTTGTATGTCTGTCTCATATTTAGCAAAGTGGTAGCTTTATGCTCTGATATACGACACTATTATCCATGCCTCTAATTATTACTACACTTTTATGTGTCTATTTGAGTCTTTTGTCAATCGGTGGTGGTGGCCCTTCTATTTTGCTATGGGGCTCTGTAAATTTAACTTACGTGCCTGACCATACATATAGAATAAATTTCATGTTTCCCATCTGTAGGGCATGTACATGGTCCCCTCACTTCCTTTACCTGTTTGCTTCTTTTGGAGGGTGCCTTTTGTTGATTGCTTTCTCTGCCACCTATTGGTGATAAGATTGGGTATACACGCCATGGCATATTGATTTATCTTTCTTAGCAACCATCTGTCTTGTGAACCATCATTTGGTTCCCCTGATGAACCATTATTATTACAGGGAAATAAGCACTAATATCTTAATAGAGTGACCCTCTGTAGGGTGGAGGTACCCTTTTCAGGGTGGTCCCTCTGCCATTTAGGCAGGGTTTAGCAGGGACTAGTATAGGGAAGGTCTTATCAATTGGTCTCACATGCATTTATTATAATCTTGTCCCTAAAATAGTTTCTTGACCTGCCCCTTTTCAATTGGTGGAGTTTGCACTCCAAAGCAACCAACCCTCCATTTGGTATTGCAGAAGCACTTCATAAGTGCCCTTAGTTCTACCATATATATTTTTAAAGGGTTTGTGGCCGTTTGTTATATGTGTATTTCCATTTTTGGCACTATTCTTTTGTATAAATTGTAATCCGTACAAATAAAAGTTATCTTTTTTCTGTCTTGTTTCTTCAGTAATATTTAAGATTAAGTTGGACTATTAATTAGATGTTTTACAGTGATATAATTCCTGTACCTGGTCCCCTCATAACTGCTGCGGGGACAGAGAAGAGTTGCACAGGCTACATTTTTCCACCCAAAGGATACCTGCCCCTCTATAAATATGCATGAAGAATGATTATGATTATTTATGTATTTTACAGCACCATTAAAGGGCGGGTTCGACACTTCAAAATGCTCAGATCTTCAAATATATCTACAGCACTCTGCAGATTTTGTGCAAAAGTGTATTATTTATTGTACAAACAGACAGTAGCTCCAATATTATAGATGCGTATGTAAGCAAAATAAGGGAAATCCAGACCAATTTCTGAACGTTTTCTGCCCAAAGGTCTTCATCTGAGAATGTCTGGTATGGGCAGTAGGAGGTCAGGATCCATACAGCTCCATCCTACTGCCCATACCAGACGTTCTCAGAGGAAGGCCTTTTGGCTGAATACGTTCATAATTGGTCTGGATTTGCCTTATTTTGCTTATTTATGCATCTATAACATTGGAGCTTCTGTTTGTTTGTACAATAAATAATACACTTTTGCACGAAATCTGGAGAGCACTGTAAATAAGAACATATGATTGGTTATCCTTTCACATGCACCCCAGTATCTTCTTCATACTAAAGGAATGCAGCATCCTTCTCTACTAAATATATCAAAATGCTCAGGGCATGATGAAAAATAGGAGACAGGAAGAAAACATACCTCATGGACGCTCCCGTTCTAGCACTACGACGATCCTGGTGATCCTGGCTGTAGCTGTGAATGACAGGTGCAGCCAATCACAGACTGCAACTTCACGTGCATGTAACCGCTGTGCATGGCTGCATATAACAGCTGTGACCGCGGTGAATGGCTGCACTTGTCACGTGAATGATGAATATTCACAGCTACAGTCAGGATGGCTGGGACTGCCACGGCGACGGAATGAGAGCATCAAGGAGATAATTCTTCTCTTCTATTTTTCATCAAATGTATAGTGCTGTAAAATAATAATAATAATAATAATGATGATAATAATAATAATTGGGGAATCTTTTCTATGATGTCCCAAAAACCAGTTACACTGTTAGGCTATGTTCACACGGCTTAAAATGGGACGTATTTCAGTCCGTAATTACGCGCCGTACTGCGCGCATTACTGCTGGAAAACGCCCCATTCATTACGGTAATCCACAGTTCTTATAGAGAACTATGGATTATGTCTCCTTTCCCTGCTCGGCGAATTCGCCGAGGAGGGGGATAAGTGACATGTCATTTTATAGTGGCGTATACGTGCTGCTAGTAATGATTATCTATGGGCCGGCGAGGTGCCGGCCCCCCGCTACCACCCCCGCCCCGCCCCCATCCACACGGCGTAATTGCGGGGCGTAATTATGCCCCGCAAATAAGCCGTGTGAACAAAGCCTTAATATATAAGCTAAGTTATTTTTTCCAACAAGTTGTGATCTAGGAAAAGTGACTTATTATAGGTTTACAAGGGCACTGCAAAGAATATCCATTGAGGCCTACAGCAGTGAAGGGGTTTTTGGGTTATGTCCTTGGTGCTCTAGGGTAGTGTTGCTGCAGACTGCTGCTCAGAGAGCGGTTCATCCAATCATGCAGATACTATGGTTGGCTGTATGGGATGAAGAAGTGTCAGTGTAATCTGTCAGATACCTATGGCGAGTGTATGCATGGGGAAGGATACTTGATTAAATACCTCTTGGGGCAAGAGTTAAACTCCTCCCTACTGGACCCTTGTGCAGGGGAATAGTCAGCACAGGCTATATGTCCACCCCTGGATCTGATCTGGATGTGAGATCCAAAGAATATCCTGTCCTTGCTACTATATATAGACATCCTACTGTGTGCATGAGTAGATAGGCTGGGTTCACACTAATTCTATTAATATTTTACCAACTATACCAATTGTTAATGGTTTTAAAATGAAACGCATCACTGTAAGCAAAAAAAAAAAAAATCCATCCGTGTCAGATCCCAAAACAGTTTGCATGATGAAATTGTGGATGCAAGGCAGGAAAATGATCATTTGTAATGCAGGACCAGAACATATATTCTGCTTGATACAACAGAGAAGGGCAGAGTCTGTGAGTCAGCCAGCAGATGGGTTATCTTGGGCAGGATGAGTTTCTGTGGGACACAAGCACAGACTTGTTGTCCTGATTGTTCACGAACCAGCTCTCTGATCTTCTTTCCTCAGATTGTATTTTCTGTTTTTGCTAAGGAAGATTTGTACACATAATTGTTATCAAACAATGTAATATGTATACATGTTTACTGATACACACAGTCTAGTGTTTTTATACAGAGACCCTGAGACCCTGTGACACTGACATATGCAGTAGGACAGCTTTTGATCGATCGGTATGTTCACGCAGTGTCTTGGAAAACAATAGCCAAATCTATTACCACCATGAATGACCAGAGGGATAAGAACATATTATAGATTTATTCAACATTTATTTAAAGGGGTTGTCTCAATACATTGATTCGTTCTGTTTTCTTGGTTTCATTTCAAATTTAGGGGCGTGTTTACTGGCTTCTACTAGGCTGCAGTAGAAGCCAGGTCTGTAGCTATAGCAACCAGTGCTGGTAGCCTATCAGGAGAGATCAAACAGGTCTGTAGCTATAGCAACCTGAGGAACTGATGCAGCCCATACAGGAGGGGATATCTAGGAATAGGTAGGACACTGTTAATGGACACATATTGCAAAGTGACTAGTTTTTGCAAGATCTTTAACATAAAAAGCAATCATTGTAGCGAGACAACCCCTTTAAATCAGGCAAAACATAATCAAATGAATTATATATAGAACATATGAATAACAATTATAAAGTCAACTTTATACTGGACATTTATATTACATGTTGAAAAGAATACTCTGAGAAAGTTCTATGTCAGACAGTGAAGTCCATCGTGTTATCTTTATATATAAAAATTGATTGTTTTTGTCTGTCCTTTATGCAAGACCAAATGACTGGACCAATCTGCACCACATTTGACACACAGGTAAATCAGGTGCTTTGGAAGGTTTTAGAGTGGGTTTTACCTCTCTAGGACCTACCATTGTCAACATATTTGCAAAAAAGTCAAAAATGAAAGCCGTGAATGGAGCCTCTTTAGACCAGGCAGACTTCTAGAAAGGAGCCATGCACTTTGATAAAAGACTCCTGGGGCAAAGTGCATGGCTGCTGCTCAAGCTGTCGAATCCTCTTAGCAGTCTGAAGCCCAACTACAAATTAAACACTAAACTTCAAAAGAGTTGCATGGAAGAACATTAAAACTTAACCTTTACTCAAATAACTGATAAAATAGACTCACAAAAAACCCCTAAAACCCTGAACCATCCCTACTAGTCTCCCAACGAAACTAACTACAACATCCCTACTATAGAAACTTGGGGTAGTTGCCCCGATAAGGACGCCCCCAATCGGATATCTAGTTCTGAGTTCCAAACCCTATTACTCCCTATAGCTAATAATATCAAAAACGGAGAGCTTTATGTATATAGAGGCCACAAGTCATCAAATCAAAAATGACATTGGATAACATGTTCACCACTAACAAATGACAGAAAAATATAGCTATTTAAAAAATACAGCTTTTCCAACAAAATGAAATTGGATAACATAGATCTCCCACTGATAAGTGATAGAAAAAAATAGCTATTGCAAAAATAAAGCTATTCTGACGCGTTTCCCCCTATGATAGAAAAGGTTTCATCATGGAACCAATTAAGCTATCGTCACATAGATGAAAAGGTATAAACGCACAGTATGCCAAGTGTACTGCAGATTAATGTATAGTGATCAATATCCTCAAAGTATGTAACAAAAAGATAGCTATCGGGTTTAACGTACTCTGATAAGGAGCAAAGGGGATAGAAATCCATACAATCATGGTCATAAACCATAATTATATGTAATCAGTAAGATGGCAAATTATATGTAGATCATAAAATAGCAAGGTGTATATAGATCTTATTAGGTATACTCACGACTACCGCCAATGGATAATCTCATACGGCACCAGGTGACAATAGGGCCTGGCATAATATCATGATAGCTCTCTGTTTTTCACATTATTAGCTGTAGAGAGTAATAGAGTTTGGTAGTCAGAACGAGGTATGCAGTTGGGGGTGCCATTATGAGGGCGACTGCCCCAAGTTTCTATAGTAGGGAGGTTGCAGTTAGTTCCATAGGGGGAGCAATAGGGATGGTTTAGAGTATTTTGTGAGTCTATTTTATCAATTATGGGAGTAAAGGTTAAGTTTTAATGGTCTTCCATGCAACTCTTTGGTAGTTTACTGCCCATAATGGTATGTTGCAGGATTAGGTAATTGATGGATTGCCCAATTCTATATTTTGGGATTGTTGTGGCTTTGTGTCATGATCATGTACGACAGACCCCCAGCTTCGAGTTCTGGTCGCCGGCCACGGCCGTTGCGATGGAAGCCGTGGTTTTTGACATAATGCTTTGTATTCTTGGTTACCAGTGTGAACTGAGTCTTTCCTTCCCTGTGTGTAATTGATTACTGGCCAACGCCCGTGCCCAGCAATCCTCCTTTTAGTTAACTGTGTTCCTCTTTGATTGACAGCTTTGTTTCCCTATCCGGCTTTGTGTTATTTCCACCTATCACCTCTGCTCTGTGTTCACCAGTTCCCTATTTAAGGATTCCCTTACCTGTCCCCTGTGCCTGTTATATTGGGTCTTTCCTTTACCTTTTGCTTGCCTGTCTATTGTTGGATTTTCTGGTTACCTGACTCTGCTTGGCTTCTAACTATTCTGCTCTTCCTGATTTTGTACTGCATTGCCCGACAGTTACCGACTTTGCTCGTCTTACATTTTCTCTCTGTCTCCCGATTTGGTACTGCGCTGCCCTCTTGCTGCCAACCTTGCTTGTCTCACGTTCCCTTATTGTGTTTTGTATTTGTTTGTCTGTGTCTTGTGTTCCCACGTATTCAGCGTAGTTTTCAGTCTTCTCGTTGGGGCTGACCTTTTAAGGAGTCGGGTACCCCCAAAAGGCAGGGACAGGGGTTGGGACCAGCGTCAGGGCCTCACTCTGTCTGTGTCTTCTCGTATGTCCCTGACTAGTCCCTTACACTTTGTGTCCAATTACAAGTTTACCAGAAATATCACAGCCAACAGTGAGCTTCTAAAACTGCCCAGCAAATTCGTATACAACAATACAGTTTCAGCAAGACAGACAAGCAGCAGATCTAAGTCCAACTGCAGGCTGACCAGGAGTAAAGTTTTTAACTACACAAACAAACCCATGTGAAACTAAATAATTTTGCTGGTTTGTATATTTTAATTTATGCAAGTGTACAACACCACATTTAAAAGAGTATTTGCTGAACAAAATATTTTTGGGAAATGTTGTTGTAACCACGTAAATGGAATAGTTGAAACCATTTCTTTAAAAAGATTATTTATTTTAATTTTCAGCATCATAATTTATCATAATATATATATTATATATATATATATATATTATATATATATATATATATATATTGATAAAATAAAAATATTAAAAAATCTGGTTAATAATTCTTGTCATTTGTTTGCATGAGTCCTGATTATGCAGTGATATGGTTGCTGGTGAAGTATCATATGTCATACAGTAGTTTAGAAAAGTTGATTGACAAATTGTTATTATGATTATTTTATATCAAAACCATTTCATACCAAATCCATAGCATTATGTAATGAATAGATTCTATCAATCATAATTTACAGTATCTCACAAAAGTTAGTACACCCCTCACATTTTTGTTAATATTGTATTATATTTTTTCATGGGACAACACTGAAGACATGACACTTTGATACAATGTAAAGTAGTCCGTGTACAGCTTGTATAATAGTGTAAATTTGGTGTGCCCTCAAAATAACTCAAATAGTCTCCAAAAAAAATGAAAATTGAATCTTGCAAGAGAACGGAGGCTCTTGCGAGATTCTCAAAATAACTCATCACAGCCATCAATGTCTAATCCGCTGACAACAAAAGTGAGTATACACCTAAGTGAAAATTGACATATTGTGCTAAAATTGTCATTTTCTTTCCTCGGTATCATGGGATTTATTACAAGGTCTCAGGTATGAATGGGGAACAAGTGTGTTATATTTGATGTTATCGCTCTCACACTCTCTCATAATGGTCACTGGAAGATCATCATGGCACCTCATGGTAAAGAACTGTCTGAGGATCTGAAAAAAAGAATGGTTACTCTACATAAAGATTGCCTGGGCTATATGAAGTTTGCCAACACCCTGAACTGCAGCACAGTGGCCAAGACCATACAGCAGATAAACAAGACAGACTCCACTCAGAACAGACCTCACTATGGTCAACCAAAGAAGTTGAGTGCATGTGCTCAGCATCATATCCAGAAATTGTCTTTTGAAATAGACGTATGAGCGCAGCCACCATTGCTACAGAGGAGTCAGCCTGATAGTATTCAGACCATACATTGCATCAAATTGGTCTGCATGGCTGTCATCCCAGAAGAAAGCCTCTTCTATAGATGATGCACCAGAAAGCCCGCAAACAGTTTGCTGAAGACAAGCAGACTAAGGAGATGGAATACTGGAACCATGTCTTGTGCTCTGATGAGACCAAGATAAACTTATTTGGTTCAGATGGTGTCAAACGAGTGTGGCAGCAACCAGGTGAGGAGTACAAAGACAAGTGTGTCTTACCTAAAGTCAAGCAAGGTGGTGCGAGGGTCATGGTTTGGGGCTGCATGAGTGCTACCAGCTGTGGGGAGCTACATTTTATTGAGGAATCCATGGATGCCAACATATACTGTGCCATGTTGAAGCAGAGCTTGATCCCCTCCCTTAGGAAACTGGGCCACAGAGGAGTAATCCAACATTAAAATAACCCCAAACACACCACCAGGACAAGCACAGCCTTGTTAAAGAAAATGAAGGTAAAGATGCCGGACTGGACAAGCATGTGTCCAGGATTAAACCCTATTGGGCATCTGTGGAGCATCTGCAAATGGAAGTTGGAGGAGCACAAGGTCTCTAACATCCACCAGCTCTGTGATGTTGCCATGGAGGAGTGGAAGAGGATTCCAGTGGCAACCTGTGAGCTTTTGTGAAATTTAGTACTGGAAAATAATAGTGGCCACACAAAATATTGACACTTTAGGTACAATATGTCCATTGTCACATAAGGGTGTACTCACTTTTGTTGCCAGCAGTTTACACATTGATGGCTATGTGTTGAGTTATTTTGAGGGCACATCCAATTTACACTGTTATACAAGCTGTGCACTGACTACTTTACATTGTATCAAAGTGTCATATCTTCAGTGTTGTCCCATGAAAAGATATAATACAATATTTACAGAAATGCAAGTGGTGTACACACTTTTGTGAGATACTGTATGTTCATGTATGGGTTGTTCTTGGCATATAAGGCAATATAACTTTGCGTTAGTTGCACTAAAAAGCACCTTATGTCTGGGGCTTTTATTCATCAGACTCTTCTTGCTAAACAGAATCCCCAAACATGTTACAAAAAGAGCCTAATTGATGCATAGGATAAGTATTTTTATCATATTTATATCAATAAACAATCAATATACTTTTCTTATAAGTTTACCAAAAATGGCAGATATAGAAAATTGTAAGGAATATGTGTAACTTCTTGTCATAGGAACTGTAACTTTACCCCTTGTAGCTACTAAGGGTCATCATTATAGTAATAACATACTCTGGACAGGGCTGTTGTGACATAATATTGGCTGAATGATGGTAGCTAACAGCCTCGGGTGTAGCTGAGGGAGGTCTTTTTGAAGATGCACAGTCTGTCTATCCACAATGGCAGCTATCATTAAGCACCATTTCTAGGTAATGGCCCTGCATAAATCTCTATTCAATTAATATCACCTGTTAAAATAAGCAGAAGGCATATACATGTACTTTTTTACTCTTTAAAACCTCCTCGTTATTGTTTCCAGGATAAAAAATGCTGTAATACTCTATTATAACATCGTAGACATAATATAACAAAAGGCTAAAAAAGGATTTCCATTTAAAACAGATTTTTTGTTATATCTTGTTGTAGTAACCATTCCCCCAAAAGTGACAAGAAATATTGATAGCCACCTGTTTCCTATAACCTATCAACTTGCATTAAACTGTCACTTCCTGTTACTTACAGAATTTATAGTATTACCATCATCTTCTCAGAAGCTAATTCAAAGCTGGCAAGCAATTTGACAACTAACGGATTAATCTTTTGTATTGATTATGCTCATAACATGCACATTTTTGGGTGCGTTCACGTGGCTGATTTTGATACTGTTTTCAGTGCTGTTTTCAGAGCATTTCCATGCCCAAACCAGTGTCAAAACAGTCTCCAAAATGCCCCCAGTACGTTTTCATTGATTCCTATATAAAACAGAGTTTTAGTGCAGACACAAGGAAAGTTTTCCACTTGTTTTCCACTCTTCTTTGGGCGCTGTTTTTGGCGCTAAAAAAGAAGTGTCATGTCCATTCTTATAGCGTTTTCAACACTGAAAATCTCCAAAGAAATCGATGGAAAGCTTCAAAAGCTTGTCCAAAACCTCGCTGCGGTTTTAGATGCGGGTTTTTGACACGTTTTTGGTGCATTTTTTGGGGCTGTTTTTGCCCTGGCTATTAATTTGTATGGGTGTTTGAGAAAGAAAATAGTTTTGGAAAACATCATCCAAAGCCTGACCAGAACCTCGTCTGAAAAGGTGCTTTTCAGATGAGATTGCTTATTTTGATGCTGAAAATTCAGTGTCCAAATAATCAGTATGAACATACCCTTAAGGTAAAAGTTCATAGGTGGATGTAGGTCAAAATAGGTGACTTTTCTTATGAAAGAAGGACAGGTGTAAGGCAAGAGTAGTTCCATGTCAAAAGATATAAAGGCGGCACTCACCAATTCCAAAAGTGTAGATACTTTATTACAAAAGCAGCATAAAACAGGACGGGATGGACGGCAGTAAACACCAACGACCGTTTCGCGCTCACAGACGCTTTCTCAAGGCCTGCGAGCGCGAAACGCTCATTGATGTATAGTGCTGTCCATCCCGTCCTGTTCTATGCCGCTTTTGTAATAAAGTATCTACACTTTTGGAATTGGTGAGTGCCGCCTTTATATTCTTTGTCATGGAACTGTCTGACTGTCTTTACTTGCTGGCTGAGCACCACGTAAAAAGATTAAACTAGGAGCGGTGTCTACCTTGCAGTGAGGAAGCTCATTAAAGGAGCGCTGCAGCAGGAGTCTGAAGTAACCCCTTGGTGCCCACTTCTACTCTCTGTTTGTATAGTAAGGCAAGAGTAGACTGAGAGGCTGTACAAACTTTAATAGATGACATTCCTGTGGACACCGGCCTGAAGATGCAATTGGCAGCTTTTGACACTTCCACAGGTATGAAAACTGTCTAGGTCTAAAATTCCCGTGGTTGCCCATTGCAACCAATCAGAGTGCCCCTCTCATTTTTCCAGAGTAGTATATGAAATGAAAAGGGCTCTCTGATTGGTTGCTGTGAGCAACAAAGTGAGTTTTAGACATAGACAGTTTTCATACATGTGGTCCTTAGTATTAAGTGATGTAACTGGACAGTGATGTAAGTGCAATTTTTCACAGATTGGTGAACCTCGGACCATCTTTGCCTCTGAGAAACTCTGCCTCTCATGTATGAACTTTTTATGCAGTCAAGTGACTTAGTTAAAAATTGACCCTCCAGCTGTTTTTCATTAGTACCACTTACTTTTCCAACCTTTTGTTAACCCTGTCCCAACTCCCAACTGTCCCAATGTCTTGTTACCTTCAATTTCTAAATATGTTGAAAATATTGTCCAGTTTATTCAAATATTAATAATAAGCTACTGGTGTCCAATAAAATAAGAAAATAAACCATATACTCACCTCCCTCCTCATCTCCAGCACTGGCTCTCCCGAATCTTCTGTTCACTTTCTTCTTCCGAATGGGAGGTCACCTCTGCAGCCGCTGAATCACTTCCAAAGGGTGATATAAATTAGTGACACTTGACTGCTGCATCGGTTACAGTGGTAATGTCCCACTCTGAAGAAAACAAAAAGTAAACATAAGACTAGGAAGAGCTAGTCCATGATCCATTTTTGTTGCTGTTGAAATATAATATTTCAATGACAATATCACAACGCAATAACATTTAAGTAATTTAAACAGTTGAAGACCAAAAAATTCTGTTCTCAAGTGAGCTAGAATTAGTCTACTTTTACTGACAGAATGAGCTGTGTGATTACGCTCCCATGACCAACCCAACTGATTTAAATTCTTCTGTAAAGCATAGTTAAAATTTTCCATATTATTAAGCTCACTGCCAGGATGAGATACCTGATTATTACACAGTGGAGCACATTTATCAAGGTAGTTGCACCTGAGTTATGATGCAATTTTTGCCAAAAATAATGGCGTACATGCTTTTTACATGACATTTATTATGTGTTTTGGACAGTTTCAAACCACTTCTGTGCCTTGTCTGACAAAGAAGGGGTAGCTTAATGGAAAGGGGGCGTGGATTATGAGCAATGCTGTATGCCAAATCTTTGGAGCAGGTAGTGGCATAAATTAACCCAATTTTAAAAAAGGGCCAAAAAGTTTGGACTAAAAACTATCTAAAAAGGGCTTTTGAATTTTTATCAACACTTTGAAAAAATTTGTTGTTCAGGGGAAAGACTGTTTTGTCTAATTTAACACTGAAATTGAAAAACCTGCCCCCCAAATTGTTCCCCCGGGAATAATGGGACCATTTAAAACAAAACTAAACCCCGGGAAATTTTTAAAAAAAAAGGGCCCCAAGGGAAGTTGATTAAAAAACCCCTTTGGGGATGTTTTTCCAACGTCAAAACCTTTTTTTTCTGTACCCAAACTTTTGACATCATTTAAAAACCTTAAAAGGCCGGGCGCCCCCCACCCCTCCCCAAAACCCCAACAGTTCTGTTTTTAAGAACCCAAACCCACAAAATCTTACAAAATTTTTTTTAAAACTTTTTTGGGTCCCTAAAATTTTGGGTTCGGTTTTTTGGGTTTTTTGGTCAGCCCTTAAAACCACAAACCCGAAACAAAAATCCCCCTTTTTTTAAAGAAAAAAAATGACGGTTTAAAACAGTATGTTCTAATTTTTTTTTAAAGGGAAATTTGGGGTTTAAAATTCGATTTGGGAAAAAACCAAGTTTCGAAAACTACAGCCCCTTTTTTTTCAAATTAAAGGTCTAGGGAAAAGATTTTACAGGGGATTTTTGGGAAAACTAAATACAAAAATCCACAAAAAATCTAACGGAAAACCCCGCCCTTTGGGACGGAAATGTGCCCCACTGAGAACCAATTTTGGCCGCAGGGTCACTTTCCAAGATCGGGTGCCCAGGAACAGGTCCCCCGGGAACGGAGTTTAGCGCGGGAACAGACCCGGGTAAAAAGGCATTCTTTATTTTTTCAATTTTATCTTCTTTGCATTCCACTAATGTTTTTTTTTTTAAAACCCCCCAACACAATTTTTCTTTAAAAAATTTTACATACAGTTATATTCCCCCCCAACCCAGCCAATAATTTATAACTGATGTTGTGACTCAGTAATGCAACTTTATTATAGAAACAAAAATTAAAACCCAAAATTTGCTGTAGTTTATCAATGAAAACGAATTGACTTTAACGTCATTATTCAAATGGGGGAAAATTAAAAATGCGAAAAACATATACACATTGCTGTAATACAAAGTGACTTTTTAAGGGAAATTTTTTTTCCAAAGTTTATTATTTTTAAAGCAAAGACTTGTATCTGTAGGTCATCTACTGGTCATAGGACAAAAAATTAAACCTAAAAGTGAAAAGGCGGTATTTTACATGAGGGGGCTCTCTCTCCGTCAAGGGGCCTCTCAGCCTCTGTATTTAAATCTCTAAACCCTGTCTTCTTTTTTTAGAGGGGTTTGGGGGAAATGTGAGTGAGGTTTATTCCCTTTAAAATTTCGTTTTTTTAAAGGAAATCCCAAAATAAAAGGGGAAATGCAAAGGGTTAAACTTCTGACATTTTTTTTAAAATTATTATAGACTTTTTACATTTCCCTTGTCTCCCCCACCCATTCCCCAAATTTTTTTCCCACCCGCTTTTTTAATTTTCCATTTCTCTTTTTCTACCCACCCCCCTTCTCTACCCCTTTTTTTTTCCCCCCTTTTTTTCATAGCCCAACCCTCCAATTTTTATTATTCTCCCCAAAATTTTCTCTGGCAGATTTCCCTCTCTTTTCTCATTATCCCTCCACTGCTCTGCTATGTATGCCTGTCCACCTCTAAAGCATTCTATTACAATCTGAAATACACTTTTCTGTTAACAGGCGAGTAACTCCAGTCTGGGTATTTGTATGCACTATACACAAGGCAAAGCTTTAAAAAGGGCCATGTTTTTACACACACGGATTCCGTTGGTTTTTCACCGTTTCAGTTTTTTGGGAATCGCCGAAAATCAGCTGACCCAGCGCTGGTAAAGTCAATAAAAACAGAGTTTTTCCCACTGAAGCCCAGATAGCCCGCCCAGTTTCCGGTGCAGCCGATTTAGGGGACCACCGGGAAAAACCCAACATCTACGGGTGTTTTTTTTTTTGGAAAAAAAACATCAAAAAATGCGATGCAGCAAATTTTAAAATACGGGTCATTTTCCCCCCAAGGGTAGGGTTTCAAAAACGGCGTATTGGGGCCCCCGTATAGTACGCCCCAAAAAACCCCGGGGTTTTTTTGGCAAGCCCCCCCCGGCCGCTGACCCACACATAACTCCAAAGCCCGGGGGGAGGGACGGCCGAGTGCCAGCCCCATCCACAAGCATTGTCAGCGTCGCGTAAGTTCCCCC
Source organism: Phyllomedusa bahiana (assembly GCA_025379985.1). NCBI lineage: Eukaryota > Metazoa > Chordata > Amphibia > Anura > Hylidae > Phyllomedusa > Phyllomedusa bahiana. The sequence continues at coordinate 27,392 of JAODAL010009564.1, read as the reverse complement.
ACTATTTTCCAATTTTCTCCCTGCGGGGAAGAGACGCCGCGAAATTATAATTTACGGTAATTCCCGGAAAGTTTTTTTGGGCCCCCGTATAATACGCAATACATGGCAAAATGGGCGCCGAAATATGTGGCAAAATAAGCCGTGTGAACATACACTAACTGTAAAAAGCAACATATAAAACTAAAAACCCCCTGCATATGCACTCAAAAACCCGGGCCTCCCCCAACTAGAAAGTCACAAAAGGAAAGTAGGCTAAACTTCTCCAGGCCACAATAGTGTTGTGTAATATAAAATTAAAATAAAATTAAATTATAATATATAAAAATATATATTATATAAAATATATATAATTTTAAATATAAATAAAAATAAATATCCAAATAGTAAAGATTGTATCCCCTTTTAAAATTATTATAAAACTTCTCAGGAAAAAAGGGCAAAAATATTTTGTCTTTTGGGAAAAGGAAAACAACATCTGCCCCACCTAAATTAAATTTCCCCAACTGCCCACATTATGGATACTGGCCTAAATCAACTGTCCCCCCGAGAAGTTCCTGCACCCCGAAAACCCGCGTTTTTCAGAAAAAAAAGGGAAATTCCGTTGAGCGATTTTCCCTCACTTAGGAAAATGAACCCTCCTAATGGCCCTGGTCACAGAGAACTGAGATTGTGCACATGCCTGGATGGCTCTGTACTCATCAATTAAAGTTCCGTATACAGTTTGAAGAGGGCCCCAAATTCGAAATTAGAAACCAGCTGTTTCAAAATTTCCAATACAATTGAATTTAGAGTGCCATGCATGCATAGCCATCTCCACTCTTCTTACATCTGTGTGTGCCGACAAAAATCCGTTGGGGGAAACCCGAAAATTTTTACATGCCTGCTCTAGAAAATAAAAGTAGCTTGTGAAGACAATAACCTATCACTTTATTTACACTACAGTTTTAGCCCGCATTGTGCTTAAATTTTTTGGTTTGAAAAAAAAAAAAAAATTTCAAGTCCTAAGGAATTTTAAATTCGGGTTCAACTTAAATTTTTGGGCCTCGTTTCACCGAGGGCCTTTATTCAGAAGGGTTTTTAACAACGATTTCCATTAAAAACGTTCAAAAATTCAGTTGAGAAAATCAGTTGCACTAAGTCCCCACTAAGTGTGGCACGTATTTGTAACTGTTTATCCCGACGGATTCAACCATCTACAATCTTTGGGTATTTTGGTGAATCCTTTCCGGAAAAAAATTGGCCCAAGTAAATTTTGTTTTTACCCCGGGGTTTGCCGTCTTCAATCCGCGCGGAAAACCCCGGAAGGGATTTTTTGCGTCGTGTGAACAAAGCCCGTATTTTCTATTGAAATCAAATAGAAAATGGCTGTGTTATTTTGGAGGGGATTTGCCACGGATTGCATCGTCAATCGTGGGCAAATCCGCGAATAGCGTGTGAACAGGCCAATTTTGATGAAAATTGGCAAAAGATCAACCCTAACCTTTACCCTAATTTAGTGTGAGGGTTTGGATATTTAAAGGTTTTTAGGGGTTAACGTACCCTTTTGCAGTGTCACTCCCACTCTCATGGCATTTATGGTCACCATAACATAGAAGTAGCTCCTATAGCAACTGAAAGTCACATCAGACATGATGTTAGACTGCATGTAATCCCTCAATGGGAGCACTGTGAAATGGTAAGCTAAACCCTCACCCCAGTTTAGGATTAGAGTTACAGTTAGGGTTAGGTTTAGGGATAGTATTAGGTTTTGGTTTAAATAAAAAAAATTGCTTTTGAGACGGACCAACACAAGTCTTTTCACAAGTTTGGTTGAACCTTTGTCTAACTGAACAGTGACCTATTTGAGCATCATTAATTCTGGCCATACAACCAGTAGGAAAAGACCACTAGGATATTTTATGTTGATTGTACTACATGTATTACTGATGTCAGATCACTAGGAGATATATTAAATCAACATGAAATCATCCTGCAACTGTTTACTATTTAATTCAAGATATAATATGTTAACAATGTGATCTAATGAATTCTGAATGTGGGATGGCTGTGGGCGTGTGGTGCACCTCACCTTGTGACACATTAGGGGCAAATAGTGAGAACATTTGTAAACACCTGTGCAATAGGGACAGATACTGCAATCATACTGTACCAGGATGGGCTCTCATATGTGCTTCCCCCAAGACCCTTTGACTACATATTGTCTCGCTATATAAGGACTGACCTCAAGTAAAAAAAAACAAAAAAGCCTAAATTATAAACATTATAAAAATTGTGATATTGAGTGACTGAATTAGACAGCGTGAGAGCTTTGTGCATTTTTATCCTATTGTGTTTGCATTTTTGTATTTAATACTTATAAACATAGATAATACGTTTTCTAAATGCTCATGACTGTTTTGAAAGTCATGAAAAGTATTTCATAGAAATGTCTTGAAATCCTTTACATCTTTTCAGTAGTAAGCTCATGATTTCTAACCTTTTATCTTTGTACATACAGTACATGTGAGTAGGGGTCACAGTAAACAATGTTATTGGGTTAGTGCATGTCTAAAAACTATCTTCATTTGCTATAGCAGATAATCTTTACATATGCTCATGTGGTGCAGGTCTGGGAGAGTCAGTCAGTCTGAATGGGACGGTCTTTTCACCAGCCAGACACATTTTTATGCAGATAAATACTTGTGGCGGGAACCAGTTATATCAGCAGTAGCTGTGCAGCTACAAAAACATCCAGTTTTGGGGCATTGTTGTAGACAGACAAATTAGCCTGGGTTACACATACAGATTTTTGGCTCCAACTGCAGATACATTTTGATAACTTATTATCAGGACAATCACCATGTCTGCCTCTTTTACACAGTGAGATATTCGTCTGGTATGGAACCAAATTTACAGGACAAAAACATGCCAATCCCTTCAAGGAGGCTTTTCTCTCTGATTATATAGAAGTTTTGGGAATTGAATTTGAAAGTTACCTATTGGCCAGATTATTTTAGAACGTCATAGATTTGATCCTTTACCCTTGTCTATAACTACGCTGGTCAATTAACCAGATTATCTACGGAAGATTGTAATGATAATTGGTCTTTGACTATGAAGAAAAGGTTGGACAAGTATTATTTGACCTTCATTCATTATGCAACTGTAAATATCATCATCATTATGATCACATAATAAAAAATCCGCTTGTAGTGACATTTACATTCACAATAGGAAATACTGCCAAGTAAAGTAGTCATTGGAAGACAACAATGACAAGAATATACAAACAATAGCTGTACTCCCAATAAAGTTTTATTAGTACAATACAAAAAGACCCCAGACCCTAAAAACACTTAAAACCATGCACCAAAATGCATGTACTGGTTCCTGTATGGACAACCAGAACCCTTGCTTATGAACGTGAAGTCATCATGCTATAGACCTGCTGCCTGCATATTCTTGGGTCCATTCACCTGTGGTTTGTCCATTATTGCTTCATATCTGTCACGCAAGTATATACGTTTTTTTGATATGAGGTCCACCATTATGCGTTTGAGACTTAATTCAATTAGAATATGTTCATAAGCAGGTGTTCTAGTTGTCCATACAGGAACCAGTGCATTTTTCTGCATAGTTTTAAGTGTTTTTAGAGTCTGGGGTCTTGTTGTCTTTTTGTATTGTGCAGCTGTTGTTTTTGTATCTTATTTTCCAATATTTGTTCATTGAATTCTCTGGCATACACCTTGCACCCTATGCACATATTACTGTTCTTTATACTAAGACAACAATTACACTATTGGCCCAGATCAAAATATAAGAATTTCCCTACTGGGAAAATCCAACTGCTCCTTACTGCACAGCTCTTCAGACTACTGAAGGTTCAATGGGGGGTTTAAAAATTTGTCCCGCATAAAGGATCTTTAACTTGCTTCTGATGTGAAATCTATGTATGTTGTAATGTCAAGCGTGGTGAATGGAGTGAAGTGTATGGAGCTATCAATTACTGCTGAAACCCACCATAACAAATGTGATCAAAGTCAGTGCGACCGCAGCTTTGAGGCTGCTATATGGGGTTTACTGCTTTCGTGTCCTAATCCCTACCCCATCAGCAGAGTACCATGTGATTGAAAGGGTGCAGTAGAAATACAAGGGGCTGCTGATAAGTCTTTGGCTTTGTGTTCTTTTTCTGTTTCTATGGTAACGAATGTTACATCTCATGAAAGCCTTAAGTGTCTAATATATGTTTTTAATATTTTGTGTTTGTAGCTTATGGCAACAGTGATCTAGGCATGCGGGAAAACAAAATGGTGGAGTCTAAGGTGGTATTCACAGCAAATGAGAGCAGAGGAGTGATAAAATTCTTGTTTCTGCAAGGAAAGTCCAGTAAGGATATTCATGGTGATATGTCGCAGACATTGAGGGATCAATGGCCTTCATATTCTACAGTTAAGAACTGGGTTGCCAAATTTAAAACGGGCCACTTCAGCACCAATGATGAAGAACGTCCTGGACGACAGAGTGGTGGTTGTTCCGGAGATCGTCGATGCTGTGCACAACCTTGTACTGGAGAATCAGTGAATTTCAGCTAAAATAGCAGACATCATGGGGATTTCTCGTGAATGTGTTTTTGTCATTATCCATGAACATTTGAACATGAAGAAGCTTCTGCAAAGTGGGTCCCCAAATGTTTGACAACAGATCAGAAAAGCATGTTAGAACTTCCCGGTCCATTTGTCAGTGTTTCCGGACTGATAAGAGCTCCCTGGATGGATTGGTCACTATGGATGAGACCTGGATTTATTTGTATGACCCTGAAACCAAGAACCAGTCAAAAGAGTGGAGGTACAGTGGTTCTCCTGATCCAAAGAAGTTCAGGGTGCAAAAATCAGCCACTAAGATAATGGCATCTGTGTTCTGGGATATGGAGGGCGTGCTGCTAGTGGACTACCTTCAAAATGGTTACACCATCAATGCAAGGTATTACATTGCATTTTTGGACCAATTGAAAGCAGCTCTGAAGGCCAAAAGGTGCAGCAAGCTGTACAAAGGAATCTTGTTCCTGCAAGACAACGCCTCCGCTCACACTGCACAAGCGACCATGGTAAAACTGGTGGAGCTAGGCCTCCAGCTGGTTGACCACCCACCTTATTCGCCAGATCTAGCTCCCTATCGACTATCATCTGTTTTCAAACCTGAAGAAACACCTCAAGGGTACCAAATTTCACACCATTTCTGATGCCATGGCTGCTACGGATGACTGGCTTGAGGCACAACCGAAATCCTTCTTTTTGCAAGGCTTGGAATATCGATATAAGAAGTGTGTTGACATCAGTGGAATAAATGTAAAGTTTAATCTTCCTATCTTGTTTCTTTCTGGGTAAAGCTAAAGACTTATCAGCAGACCCTCATATTGTCATTCTACAATACATTAGTGCTTCAGTGTAGTGCACAAGCAATTGTGTTCCTAGTGGTCAACTGCCATAAAACTTTTGAAAATATAACAAAATTAAAAGCACCCTCATTTATCATGTAAAAATCTAAACAAAAAAAGTTAAATAACATAAATATTGCCACATTAATGTAAGAAATAAAAAATACATGTAAATATTTTAATCCAAAGGAAGAGTTTTTGGAAGAAATTGGCAGATTAACACTTTAAACAGAAAAGGCCTGGTTTATCTGTCCTTAGATCACTGTGCACCATTTTCACATTGTTTACTGTGCTAATGTTATAATCTACAACAATCCCACCTCTCATTAGGTTTGCTTGGGAACAGAGCTAACTGGTAAGTTCTCACCCATGGAGACCACAAACTCTTCCCATCATATTAACACAAACATATGCTCTTTCTATTGTCATTGAAATTGGTAGATTACAGCAGCAATGATAACCAAGCTGAGCATTCTGTCTTCTATGGCTTTGAAGGCAATTGGCCCTTAAGCATTGGTGACAAATACAAGTGACAATTATGATGATCTAGACTTCTAGACTGCAATTGTATGTAATGTTTTGTTACTTTTTTTGAGTGTGGAGAATCTCATGGAAGGAATTGTTTCTATAAAAGTGTTTATATTCTTTACTAATAAGACAGACCAAGTAAATGACAGGCACTTATGTATTTCAAAGCCCCTTATGAGTTCTTTATCCTAGTTTATTTATTGCACATCTTTTGTACACTCCTTCCATACTGTGCAAAAGTTTTAGGCAAGCGTGGAAAAAATGCTACAAAGTAAGGCTATGTCTATATGGCAGTGGACAAAAAACGACCTGAAAACCAAATCCTAAAAACGTTCATAAAAGTTTTTTGTCCACTGCCTATCAAAATCTGCAGAAAAAACCCCCCACTTTTTGGCGCATTTTGCATTTTCTTGCATGTTTTTGGTGTTTTTTTTTGCAAAAATGCACAGCATTAGATATGCTGTGTATTTCTGCAAAAAACGCACCAAAAAAGCACCAAAAATTGGCCGGCGCAAACAGCTGAAGACAAGGAGGCTTAGGACACGGATTACTGGAACCATGTCCTGTATTCTGATGAGACCAAGATAAGCTGATATGGTTCAAATGTTGTCAAGCCTGTGTGGTGGCAACTAGGTGAGGAGTACAAAGGCAAGTGTGTCTTGTCAACAGTCAAGCATGGTGGCGGGAGTGTCATAGTTTGGGTCTCTGAGTGCTGCCAGTTGTGGGGAGGTACAATTCATTGAGGGAACCATGAATGCCAACATGTACTGTGACATGATGAAGTAGAGGATGATCACCTCACTTGAGAAACTGGGCCATAGGGCAGTCTTCCAACATGATAATAACCCCAAACACACCTCCAAGCTGACCACTGCCTAGCTGTAGAAAATGAGGGTGAAAGGGCTGAGGTGCTGGACTGGTCAAGCAAGTCTCCGGACCTAAACTTTATTGAGCATCTGTGGGGCATCCACAAACGTAAGGTGGAGGAGCACAAGGTGTTTAACATCCACCAGCTCCGTGATGTCATCAAGAAGGAGTGGAAGAGGATTCCAGTGGCTGCAACCTGTGAAACTCTATTGAACTCTATGCCCAAGAGAGTTTAGACAGGGCTGAAAAATAATGGTGGCCACACAAAATATTGACATTTGGGCAAAATTTGTCCATTTTCACTTAGAGGTGCGGTCACTTTTGTTAAACGTTGACAGAATGTGTGTTCAGTTATTTTAATTTACACTGCTATACAAGTAGTACACAGACTACTTTACATTTTATCAAAGTGTCACATCTTCAGTGTTGTCCCATGACAGTACAGTTGAAACCAGACGTTTACATACACTATATAAAAGTCACATATGCATATTTTTCTCACTATCTGACATGAAATCAGAACAAACCTTACTCATTTTAGGTCAATTAGGATTACCAAAATTATTTATATTTGCCAAATGCCAGAATAATGAGAGAGAGACAGAATTTTTAAGACATTTTTATCTGCAAAGTCAAAAGTTTACATACACTAGGATCACTATTATTTTAAACAATTTGGGACAGCCCATATGATGATGCCATGTTTTTGGAAGCTTCTGATAGGTTTATTGGCAACTATAGGTTTATTGGCAACATCTTATTTAATTAGAGACACACATGTGGATGTATTTTAAAGCACATCAGAAACATACTGCGTCTGTGTGTAACATCATGGGAAAGTCTAAAGAAATCAGCCAAGATATCAGGAAGAGAGTTGTGGACATGCACAAGTCTACATCATCCTTGGGTGCAATTTCCAGATACCTGACGGTGCCTCGTTCATCTGTACAAACAATTATACGCAAGTACAAACAAGATGGGAATGTCCAGTTATCATATCACTCAGGAAGGAGACTGGTTCTGTGTCTCAGAGATGAACGTGATTTGGTCTGACATGTGCATATCAACCCAAGAACAAAAGCAAAAGACCTTGTGAAGATGCTGGTGGAAGCTGGTAAGATTGTGTCATTATCCACAGTGAAACCAGTACTGTATCAACATGGCCTGAAAGGCCACTCTGCCAGGAAGAAGCCATTACTCAAAAAGAAACATAAAAGTCAGATTAATGTTTGCAAATGTACACAGGAACAAAGACCTACATTTTTGGAGACATGCGCTGTGGTCTGATGAAACTAAAATTGAACTGTTTGGCCATAATCACCATCATTAAGTTTGGAAGAAAAAGGAAAAAGCGTGGAAGCCTAAAAACACCATACCAACTGTGAAACACTGGGGTGGCAGCAGCATGTTATGGGGTTGTTTTGCTGCAGGAGGAACTGGTGCACTTCACAAAATAGATGACATCATGAGGAAAGAAGATTATGTGGCACTACTGAAGCAACATCCAAGACATTATAATAAAATAAAATAATAATAATAATAATTAAATAATAATAATAAAATAACATTTTTTAACGCCCTTTGGGTTTCCCAAAGGCGATGTACATTTGAGGGGGGTCACATACATGATATGTCAAGTGAGTACAATAATAAACAATGAATGACGTATAACTGGTACAGAGGGAGAGAGGACCCTGCCCGCGAAGGCTTACAATTACAAGGAGGGGGAAGAGACAGGAGGAGAGGGGCAGACAGTTTTGTGGGGTAGTACAGTGGCAGCAGGGTTATTGTAGGTTATAGGCAATCCTGAAGAAATGGGTTTTCAGGTTGCTTTTGAAGCTGGTGAGAGTGGCAGAGAGTCTGATGTGTTGGGGCAGTGCATTCCAGAGTGTGGGGGAAGTGCGAGAGAAGTCTTGGAGCCGGTTATGTGAGGAGCTGATAAGAGGAGAATAGAGAAGAAGGTCCTGTGAGGAGCAGAGATTGCGTGAGGGGAGATATCTGGAGATTTGGGCAGAGATGTATGGGAGGGGAGAGGTTAGGAGAGCCTTGTAGGCATGGTTAGCAACTTGAAATGAATTCGCTGAGCTATTGGTAGCCAGTGAAGGGATTGACAGAGGGAGAGGCAGAGGAGTAGCGGGGAGAGAGGTGGATAAGACGGGCAGAAAGAGTTGAGAATGGTTTGAAGGGGAGCAAGAGTGCTAGATGGGAGGCCACAGAGAAGGATGTTGCAGTAGTCAAGGCGGGAGATGACAAGGGCATGGACGAGCATTTTTGTGGACATCAGCCAGGAAGTTAAAGCTTGGGCGGAAATGGGACTTCCAAATGGACAATGACCTGAAGCATACTGCCAAACTGGTTACAAAGTGACTTAAGGATAACAAAGTCAATATTTCCTTATTCTCAGCTGTATAGTTTCACTTTATATGCACATTACTATATATACTTTATTATTATTATTATTATTATTATTATGCATCATTCCCCTATCTTGGTATACTGTAACATGCACCTTATTTCAAAGCATGTGCTGATGCATAATTTGTAACTACTTTGTTTAAACTAAATGGGAATTAGCGCATTGATATTTTATTTGTTTGATGCCATACCTGTCTGCTACATTGGATGTTATTGTGCATAGTTTATACAAATGCATTTCATTGAAATATATTGCAATACTTCGTTTTTGCTTTATATCTAGATATTTTGCTTGTATGATTGGAATTGATGTCCTGTGGCTTTAAACCTACTCACGCTTTGGCCATATGCACTGCAGAAATATGTGTTAGAGTTGTCTATAATGCCGTCATCCATCTTCTGATGTGACTTAAGTTGCATTCATCCTATGAACATGAGAGAGATATACCCTTACAGGGCCACCGACAGAAATTTCAGGACCCCATGCAGCTGAAGCGTCTGGGCCTCCTGCGAACCCAGCCCCCAGCAACCTCATAACCCTGCCCCAGAAAAAGAAATACCAATGCGCCATTGTTATTTATTTCTTGTTGGATTTTACAGCGTACAGTTTACGCTGTGGGTCAGTGAATATACAAGGGCCAGCAAATACCGCCACATGATCACCACTATCATGTTACTGATCAAATCAGTATACCAAGACCAATATTGCCAAAGAATAATATACAAAGACTAAGTAATACCGCCACATCATCACCACATATATCCACCATAAATATGCTGAATAATACCACCACACTGTCACTGAATATAATTCATTACAATAAGACCAATATTACTGCCATACAGTGAACATATAGTAGTAGATACAAGATAAGTTAAATTTAAATACTCACTGTTGATGTCTTGTCTTATGAGTTGTTCATGTTACCTTTTCTTTTCCGTCCGCTCCAGACCGCAATGATGACTTATCCTGGCCACGACCCATTCCTGCAGAATTCACAACACAAACACCTGAGACTCCTCACTTTTTTTAATCAGCTAACTACCTGTGTCCACCCCCTCTATGTACAAATTCCTCATCCATAGTGCCCCAAATTGTAGTTAGGTATATAGCCCCCATAGGTAAGATGCTGGGTAATGGGCAGGTAAGGGTACCCTCGTAGGTAGGTGGGAGATAGGTGGGTAGGTAGCTGAGTAGCCAGAGAGGTAGGTGGGTAGCCAGGAAGGTAGGTGGGTAGTAGCCAGTTGGGTTGCCAGGGAGGTAGCCAGTGAGGTAGGTGGGTAGGTAGCCAAGTAGGTCGGTAGCCGGTGGGTAGATAGCCGTGTAAGGGGGGCCACTCTTAACCCCAGCCATTTGTGTGTGTGTGTGGGGGTTCCTTCCCCCCAGCTGTGTTTGTGTGGGGGACCTCTTCTCCCCCCAGCCATGTGTGTGTGGGGCCACTTCTCCAGCCAGCCGAGTGTGTATATGTTTGAGGGGGCTCCTCCCACACAAGGCTGGGGGTTTGAGGGAGCTCCCACACACACGCGGTTGGAGGCCACAATGGGCTAGAGGGCGGGCTGGGGACCCCCACAGGCTACAGGGCTGGGGGGGGCTAAGCGGATTGGGGGCCCCCATGGGCTACAAGGCGGGGGCTAAGAGAACTGGGGCACCCCACAGGCTACAAGGCTGGCTGGGGGCCCCCACGGGCTACATAGCGGGCTGGGGCCCCAATGGGCTACAGGGTTGGGGAGTGGAGGGGGTCTGCGTTCCTGATTACAGCTTCACATATTTGCTTTTTCTACATACATCTCCTGTGTTGTAACCGGAGCCGGGCCCTCCTCTTTCTGTCCACACCGCACTGTGTCTTGGCCAATGGCGGGATGCGAGACAATTTGAATCAGTGGCCTTACTGATTTAATAAGTCATCTGGCCCGCAGACAGAGAGAGAAGGGCTTGGCTCCGGTCACAGCGAAGGAGTTGTAAGTAAAACGCTTGTATGTGATGTGAGCACAGCTGTGACCGGGAGCGTGGGCCCTCTCTCAGTAGCAATATGACAAACAAAAGGTTCGCTGTCTGCACTACCGTGCACCAATTTGTAATGTGAAATAAGCGGCCCTGCTTACAACGGGTCCCCTTATTTCACCGGGCCCCATACAGGAGTACCCCCTATACTGTCTTTACGGCTGCCCTGTGCCCTTACAAATACAGAAGTTTATTGGATGCTAGGTTACTAAAGGCCTCAATTTAAGAAGTGATGTGTCATAATGCTGACCCAACTCCATAGGCAGCAGGTATCGACTGTTAATTACAGCTGACACATGGCAATTGCAGCAAAGATCAGAGCCGGCTCCGACCCCTGCTGTTCAACACCACAGCATTCCTCCCATTGATTAGCTCCACTGTGATGAGATCCCAGGTGCCAAGCGGTTGCTATGAAGGCTTCCATGGCTGCCATATTAGTGTTTCTATTGCTTCTTACCTTAGACAGGAGGTAAAATAAGCTCCATCTTGGTACACCGTTCTACATTATTTATATAATGCAGACGGGTATATAATCTATTAAGCCTCCTAGAGGTCAAATACCCTAGAGTGACTACAAGTACAACAGTAATAATAAAAAAAATAAAAAATAAGAATATTAAAAGTTCAAAGCACCCCTCTGTTTCCATTTTATAAATAAAAAAAGGTTATAGCGCATCATAAAAGTCTACTAATAAAATAAAAACTAATTAAACCCCGTCGCTAAACACCATTGAAAATAGAATCCAAATGGCAAAAATGCTATTTTATTGGTCATTTGACGTCGACAGAAAACGGTAATAAAAAGTGATAAAAAAGTTGATCAAAATTGTATTAACAAAAAACTACACTGCAGCCTGCAAAAAATTAATCCTCAATCAGGGCTATAGGTAGATTTTAAAAAAATTACGCTGTAGTGCAAAGTTAAAAAGTAGAGAATGTCTTTATTTTTTTAAAGTACTATAACATAATGAAAACCTTACATATCTGGTATCACCAGAAATGTACTGGCCTGCAAAATACAGATAATATATCATTTATAACAAAGAGTGATTGCCATAAAAGCAAAACCCCCGCAAAATAATTATTTTTTCAAATTTACCCAATTAGAAATTTTTTCTTCTTTCCTAGTACATTATAAAGGTATGGTCATGGATAAACCAGTACAGAGTACTTAAACTTTTAAGGGGAACATTTTATAAAAACTGCTAGGTCTAAGACTCTCTTTGTTGCCTACAGGAATCAATCAGAGCTTAGAGTTTTCAGACACAAGTCTCTTAATGTTTTCCACTTATGAATAATCTTTGTAACTTTAAAATTATACACTTTAATATAATTAGAAATAGCCTTATAACCCTTACAACATTGATGGGCAGCAACAATTTCTTCTCTAAGATCATTACTGATGTCTTTCCTCCTAGGTATTGTTTTAAACAAAACGCCGAAAACCCAGACAACAAGCTCCCAAAAAAAAATCTGCTCTTATACTGGTGGTCACACTTACTAATGATTAATTAGTTAAGGACATTAAATTAACAGTTCCCTGCTGCTTCTTACCCTCTTAATCCTGATCTATATATCTATCCAAAAAAATGAGCAGCACACTAAATATATACAAAATAAACAATGGGTGATTTAATTCCCTATACTGAAAGGTAACATTTCAGCTTCCTCACGGAGCCTTTGTCAAGTCTATCTATCTATCTATTTATCTATCTATCTATCTATCTATCTATCTATCTAATCTATATTTCCATCTATCCATACACTCTATCTAGTATAAGGAAAAACTATAAATATTTTTATATCATCGCCAAACTGTTGGAGTCTATAACAACAACACCATTAAGCCAAATGGTGTTGTTGACACATTTAGATGAGTTATATTTGTTAACACAAATTTTTAGTCCCACCCCGATGACCCTAAGACTTTAGAGTCACCTATGTATAAATATTTGCGATGAAAAAGTGACACAATTGCAAAATTTATTTAAGCACCACTTTTTCTGTTAAAGAAATGATTAGGTAATTTTTTAAATTATTTTCAGTCATTCTTAAAAGAAAAATGTCAAAAATTCATATAAATAAGGCCTAACATGACATGGAAAAAAATCTAAAAAAAAAAAAAGTGCAATAATCATGGACAAGAAAGCATTACAACATTCAAACTGGTGTGTACTGTGGAAACGGAAGATAAGAGTAAACTGCAGGAACTGGTTAAGAAAAATCCTAAATTCCATACATATGCATTTAAAAGGACAGTTGAGTTATTTACATCTTGACCAAGCACATGGAAATTTAATGTAGAAATTCATAATATATCAAAGGACACACTACTGATCAATATGAAGTTTCAGTATGCCCTACCCTGAAACTCCTGTACATAATACTGCTTTCAACCCTGACACACCTAACAATGCAATGTAAGTACCTCTTGTGTACGGATGCAACAATGTAAACACAAGCCTCTTTTCATTTAGTGATTATGACTTTATTCAGACAAAAATGTCAATAAAATATCTATAGAATTTGCTTGTAAAAAAAAGAAAACTATCTTAACAAAAAACATTGAATAAATCTTAACAAAGTTTTATTTTTTTTCATTTATATTTTCATTGATACATATAAGATAATTAAGATAATTCAATTAGAAATTTAATAGCATCCAGGAGAAAGCACAAGGCAGAAAGCTGGTATAAATAAATAGTACATGAAACAAACCTCCCACTGTGAAGAGATAATGGCAATGTTTTGATAAATACATGGCACAAAAGGAAAAATGACAATAGGGTCTCAGCGTTGTCTCTAGAAACTTTTAAGATTCTGTAGACAAAGACAATAGCAATAATAATAAGAATAGCTCTAATGTGTTGAAACTCAGAGGATATCTCACAGAGAAATACTATACATTTTGGGCGACATGTATGATTTTTGGAGCCCAGGCACCATTTTTTTTCCTGTACATTAGTAGCGTAGAATGTGCCTGAATCTATGAACCTGTTCTATTGCGGGTCATAGATTTAGCGCTTTCTAGCTACTAAGTGACAATTCTGGCTCAGGTAAAGCACTTTAAGTCCTCTACCTATTCCAGCAGTAATGCGCCTGGATCTGCCGATCACAAGTCATAAATGTGTAGAGTCATACAGTTGTAGTGTGACACGCCTCCATCACGCCCCCGATTTTAGGTGCATTAAGTGCTGCGGGCACTTTAGAATGCGACTAATTTTGGAGTGCACCTGATTAAAAATATAGCGAACAAGGCTGTGCCAGTTTTCGGGCTGAAAAGACGCCAGACTTTTGGCATAGCCCCATACATACATGTCGCCCTTTATTTTTATTAACATATTCATAACTGTTGAATGACTTTAAACCTGTTTCCAAAGAGTCCTGATGGGTCCCATTAACTTATGAGGTTTTCAGAAAATTTTGAATTTAAAAAGATAGCAGGAATGAACAGTGTTGATGTAAACAGTCCATTAAAGGCTTATAATTATATTAAAGAGGTTTTCCCATCTGGCTACTTCCATTCTTGTCCTGAATCTGTACTGGCCAATAGGAAAAGAGAGCTGGTAATAAGGGCAGGATTGGAAGGAGCCAGGTCAGAATACTCCTTAAATATTTTCATTTGGTAAACCTGAACTGATATATGGATGTTTTTCACAAGGGTTCTTGGAACTATTGCTTTGTACTTTATGTGTATAGAGTGTATTTATGAGTATAGAGTGTTGCTAAATATTGGCTAAAGATAAAAGAAATAGAAGATTTTGTCTTCTACAGCCACTTACCATTGAATTGGACATAGAAAATTTTGACAAAAATTTCCTCTGTTTGTTTTCAACCCATACGGTCAATCTGTAGTGTATTTTATTCATTACTGTTGCCTATTCTGTAGGGAAAATCCCATTGGTATCCTTGTCATAAATTCAAGTTTATCCTGTGTATTTTTGCTACAAATTTTTAGTACATGTTTAGCTCCTAATCAGGTCTAATAATTCAATTTGCCTGGCAAACTCACTCAAATATTTACCTTAGGCTATGTTCACATGTATTTTGGGGCACAATTGCGCTGCAATGCACCCTGAAATACCTCCAGTAATTACAGTAATCATAGCTCTCATAGCCATCTTCCCCACCGCGTATTGAGCGCCAGCAGAAAGAAGTCATGACGTCACTTTTTTCTGGCGTATACACAGCAGGGATAATGAAAGTAAATGACCTGCGTGGTCTTTTAAACACAAGGAACATACCCTTAATATCATAAAATGCAATCAGAGATTTGGAAACAATTATTCAGTAAATTGTTTTATCCTCTGACAAAATCATTAGCACATCCTCTATATAAACTGGTAAAGTAGAAAATTCTAATAATATGACAGAAAAGTGGACAAATTTAATAAATATAATTTTTAACGCTAAGATCAGGGCCGTTCCTAGGGGTGGGATAGGCGGGCGATCGCCCGGGGCG
The DNA here is from genome assembly GCA_025379985.1 of Phyllomedusa bahiana. Taxonomy (NCBI): domain Eukaryota; kingdom Metazoa; phylum Chordata; class Amphibia; order Anura; family Hylidae; genus Phyllomedusa; species Phyllomedusa bahiana. The sequence goes on along the minus strand of JAODAL010009564.1, from coordinate 11,705 downwards.
CCGAGGCTCCCCTCACCCGAGGGGAGCGCCGCCCGCCTCGCCGACCCGCGGTTAGCCTCTGACTCTGCCGGCAGCTGCATACACTTAGTGCAGCTGCCGGTACAGGGAGGAGGCAGGACGGATCGTTCCCCTCCTGCCGCATCCCCTGTATGTATCAGCGCTCAATCCGCGCGCTGATCCAACACAGTGTCGCAGGGGGCGCACGGCTTTCACCACGCCCCCTGCGACGCTCGGCTCCCGTCCAAGGAGACCCCGGGACCTGGCCGCTGCAGGGATCCTGGAAAGATACGTGAGTTTTTATTATTTTAAAAATCCTGAGCTACAGGGGACAATGGCTACAAGGGGGACACTGGCTACAAGGGGGGACACTGGCTACAAGGGGGACAATAGCTACAAGGGGGAAAAACTGGCTACAGGGGGAAAACTGGCTACAAGGGGAAAACTGGCTAACGGGGGGAAAACTGGCTACAAGGGGCAAAAATGGCTACAGGGGGGATACTGGCTACAGGGGGATACTGGCTACGGGGGGCCACTGGCTACAGGGAGGCCGCTGGCTACAGGGGGGCCACTGGCTACAGGGGCAACTATCATGGCTACTGGGACAACTATCATGGTTGCTGGGGCTACTATCTGGCTACAGGGGCAACTATCGTGGCTACTGGTGCTACTGTCTGGTTACAGGGGGGTATTACATGGCTACAGGGGCAACTATCATGGCTGGAGAGGCAACTATCTGGCTACAGGGGCAACTATGTCTGGTTACAGGTGGATATTACATGGCTACAGGGGACAGTTATCTGGGGAAGCACTGTGTTGCATTGTGGCGCATTATTTTACAGGGGGGGATTTCTTCACCTTGCCCTGAGTGCAATTTAGCCTGGAAACGGCCCTGGCTAGGATAGCTGTTTTTTGGTGCCTTAAAAGTGTATTCCAAAATTGGTGAATATCTCACCTTCAGGATCACCACTTCAGGGGGAGAATGAGTGTCGTCTAACACCCATTACACTAGCTGCCTGGCAAGCTCACTAAAAAACTGACCTTAGGCTATGCTCACACGGCGTCATTCCGAACGTGTTTCGGGGTGTAATTGCGCTGCAATGCGCCCCGAAATACGTCCTGTAATTATGGTAATCATAGCTTTCATAGAAAGCTATAATTACCTGCCGTCTTCCCCGCCACTTATTGAATGCCGGCAGAAAGAAGTAATGACGTCACTTTTTTCCGTCGTATACAAGGAAGGGATAATGAAAGTGAATGATCAGCGCGTTACTCAAAACACACGCCATGTGAACACCCCCTTCCTCCAATAGACTAGACAACCTGTAGGTGGCGGTCCTAAAGATGGATAGGTTGTCTTAGGACTATAGACCCCTTAAGCAACCAAGTGCTGTTTATACTTGGTTACATACCATATCACATACAATTTATCTGGATCTTCCTGGAGCTAGTATCTTAAAACTTTGTCCTGCACAGAAAGAGGTTGATAGGCTGTGCTCTGCCTCAATGGCTGCATGGAAGATTTTGAAGCTAAGAATGATTTTCTGTCATATAAATGCTGAATATGGAATTAGCACTTCTTTAAAGATGGTAAACGCCATTGATCGCATATGTATACAAGAAATAATGAAGCAAGGGTTTTCTCTATATTTATCAGCTTTATTGCCCAGAGATTTATATTGTCCCATTTGACACTTATGTTCGTTATCAACAAAAACAAGTTGGGAGTGGTGAAGTCCTATGAATGGACATGTTTTGAGAACCTGTGATTAAGAAAGCATAATAATAGCACTGAAGTCACTGTTTAATCTCTGACATCTACCATAATCTCGTTCAACTGGCCAGCCTTAAAGCAGTTACAACCTTAGAAATGGTTTTAAGTCTTCCAGTAGGCCCCGTGGGCATCTCTATAGCACTCTCTATTCTAAAAAAACTTGACTGATGTCCTGAAGGCTTGATGTTCTGTATGGAGCCTACAACCATCTTGACCGGAGTATAGATGCACTTATCATGAAGGTCTTAAAGTATAATTAAATTAACCAAATCTGCATAATATATCTAAATACCCATCAACCATAATATTAAAATTGCTGTCAGCTGAAGTACATAACATTGTTTGGTTACAATGGCATATGTTAAGAGGTGGGAAATATTTGGCAGTAGGTGAACACTTATAGGGATTTTCTCACTACAGGTTTTTACATTCATCTGAGCTTTGTCTCTGGCTTAGATTTTCAAATCCAGGAGCAGATTTCTCCTCCCAATAGGTGTGTCTTCCCTCACTGATGAGTGGTGACCTCATCACACTCCCTCCCTGTTCCTGGTCCCTCCCGAGTCCTCTTCTTCATTCTGTATGAGCAGTGGGAGGTAGTGGATGTCACTGATCTCCAGGCCTCCTGCAATTTTCAGTTCTCATGCCTGGAGAACTGTGAAAGTCATCTCCCAGATTCTACAAGCAATCCTTGCAACCAGAACACCTGCATTGGTGTAAACAGTTATAAATAATGTATAAAGGTGTGTTATATGGGTAAGGAGAGCAGAGTGTATAAGGGTGTGTTATATAGGAGGGGGGAGCAGAGTGTATATGGGTGGGGAGAGCAGATTTTAAGGGTGTGTTATATGGGTGGGAGGAGTAGAGTTTATAAGGGTGTGTTTTATGGGTGTTGGGAGTGATTTCTAACAGCTAAAGAGACTCAGTGATTGCCCCGATCCTTCACATTAGAACTATCCCTGGGAGAGAAGCAGAGACAAGCACAGGCAGTCTGTTTCACACAGCACAGGGGGGGAAGCGAGCACAGAGAGCACAGGACAGCCAATCACAGCACAGGGAGGGCCGTGTCTTGAGCAGAGGTTGAACTAAATGCAGGCAGCAAATCACAGCAACGGGGGTGTGGTCCGACACCTAGGCTGCAGAAATAGCTCTACACACACACATATCAGCTAATAGCCGATATACTAAATGATTTAGGTAATACAAACCAATTGGTAAAGTGTTTATTTTTACTGTCCCCATCATTACAGATATGATGTTTATAGCAAGAAAATCCCTTTAAAGAGTTTGCTCAATGGTGAAAAATTATCTTAAATAGGGCCAAGGTTGGGAAAAAAATGAAAATCAGTGATACCTCCACCTTCCCCACAACTGCCGCTCTGAAGCTCCATAAGACCTGCTCCTCTTTACTTTGAATGGAGTAAAGTCACACAATGACTTTAATGAAGGAATAATCTGTTTACTTTCATTGGGTTTCTATTACTTTTTGATGCCAAGATCTGCATAGCCTTCAGTGTAGTTTTTGCCATAGAAACTGGGAAACCGGAGGAAATATGACTTACCCAATGTTTCACATCTCAAAATGTATCAGTAAATGTCATTATGGATAAAGTATCTCAAAGTTAGGCTATGTCTCCACTGCACAGAAAAACGATAGCTTTTTCAGCGTTTTTCATTTTCTAAAAACACTGAAAACAGGTCCCATTGACTAATAGTAAAAACGTCCCGTTGTCTCCACATAACGCTTTTTTTCTGCTCTTTTTTTTTTGCTGGTCGTTTTTTGAAACATTTACTATATGTAAAGTGCCGGGCGTTTTTTGACACATTTTTTGTCGCTTTTTTTGCAGAAATCCACAGCAATTACAATGCTTTGCATTCCTGAAAAAAACGTGCATAAAAAATGCACAAAAAAACGCAAAAAGACTTTTGTCCAATGCCGTGTAGACTTAGCCTTGGTATCACTTTTAAAGACTTTGGGCCACAGGTATGAAAACTGTCTTAGTCTAAGACTTTCTTTGTTACCCATAGCAACCAATCAGAGCGCCCCTTTCAATTCATATAGGGCTCTGAAAAAATGAAACGGGCACTTTAATTGGTTGCAATGGGCAACAACAAAAAAGTCTTAGACCAAGACAGTTTTCATGCATGTCCCCCTTTGTTTTAGTGAAACTAAGGGCCACATGTATGAAAACTGTCTAAGTCTGAAACTCACTTTGTTGCCTATAGCAACCAATCAGAGCACCCCTCTCTTGAAAAAATGAAAGGGCGCTCTCAGGCTCGGACTGGGCCGCGGGGGATCGGTGAATCCCCTGGTGGGCCCCGAGCTCCTGTGGGCCCCGGAGGCAGTGCCGTCACTCCCCGGGGCCCGTCCGCCGCATCCGCGTCCCGAGCGCTCAGAGACTGGCCTGGGAGTCGGGGACTAATGTCCCCGACTCCCGGGGCTGCGCGGTGTTAGCGGAGTACAGTGCCGCTAGCGCGGCGCTCCGCTGATCTCCCTGGCAGGCTGAAGGTGTTAGGCCTTCAGCCTGCCAGGCGCTGGCCCCTACTGATGACGTAGGCACGCGGTGACGTCACATCACCGCGCCGCCTATACAGGGCGGCAATAGAAGCTGGCGGTGAGCATCCGGGAGCGGCAGGAGCGGGAAAAAGGTAAGTGGATGTTTGTTTTTTCTATTAACTACCCAAGAGGGCCCTGGCTACCTACAGGGGGGCCCTGACTACCTACAGGGGGGCCCTGACTACCTACAGGGGGGCCCTGACTACCTACAGGGGGCCCCTGACTACCTACAGGGGGGCCCTGGCTACCTACAGGGGGCCATGGCTACCTACAGGGGGGCCCTGGTAATCTAAGGGGGCCCTGACTACCTAAAGGGGGCCCTGACAGCCTAAGGGGGGCCTTGACTACCTAAACATAAAGGGGACCCTGACTGCCTAAAATGAGCCCTGACTACGTAAACATAAAGGGAGCCCTGACTGCCTAAAGGGGGTCCCTGGCTACCTACAGTGGGGCCCTGGAAACCTACAGGGGGACCCTGACTGCCTACAGGGGGGACCTGACTGCCTACAGGGGGGACCTGGCTACCTACAGGGGGGGCCCTGGCTGCCTACAAGGGGGCCCTGGCAACCTACAGGGGGGCCCTGAATATCTACCGGGGGGCCCTGACTACCTAAAGGGGGCCCTGCCAGCCTAAGGGGGGCCTTGACTAACTAAACATAAAGGGGGCCCTGATAGCCTAAAATGAGCCCTGACTACATAAACATAAAGGGAGCCCTGACTGCCTAAAGGGAGCCCTGACTACCTATAGGGGGCCCTGACCGCCTAAGGGGGGCCCTGACTGCCTAAAATCTAAAGGGGGGTCCTGACTGCCTAAAAACTAAAGGGGGTCCCTGACTACCTAAAAACTAAAGGGGGGCCCTGACTACCTAAAAACTAAAGGCGGGTCCTGACTACCTAAAAACTAAAGGGGGGCCCTGACTACCTAAAAACTAAAGGGGGCCCTGACGTCCTGAACACTAGCTAAAGGGGGCCCTGACGTCCTGCACACTAGCTGAAGGGGCCCCTAACTGCCTGTATACTACCTAAAGGGAGGCCCTAACTGCCTGTATAGTACCTAGAGGGAGGCCCTAACTGTCTGTATACTACCTAAAGGGAGGCCCTAACTGCCTGTATACTACCTCAAGAGAGGCCCTAACTGCTGTATACTACCTAAGGGAGGCCCTGCCTGTATACTACCTAAGGGAGGCCCTAACTGCCTGTATTCTACCTAAATGGGGACCCTAACTGCCTGTATACTACCTAAAGGGGACCCTAACTGCCTATATACTACCTAAAGGGGGACCCTAAGTGCCTGTATACTACCTAAAGGGAGTCCCTAACTGCTTGCAGCATATATAAAGTGGGTCCTAATTTCCTGCAGCTTACCTAACTGGGGGCAACCACCTACCTACAGCCTAACTAAAGGGGTATCGCCAACACCTACCTACCTAACTGGGGTCCACCAACCTACCTGTAGCCTATCAACTTTCCTAACTAGGGCCTGCATATCTACCTGGGGGCTATTTACCTACCCACCTGTGGTTAGGTACCCACCAACCTACCTGTAGCCTATCAACTCGCCTAACTAGGGTCTGCATATCTACCTGGGGGCTATTTACCTACCCACCCGTGGCTAGGTACCCACCAACCTACCTGGGGCTGGCCTTCTAACTTATCCAGCGGGGGTCTACCTACCTAAATAGGGCCTATATAGTTACCTGGGGCCTTGCCCACTTGCCTACCTACCTAGGGTCTTGTTTACCTACCTAGTAATATAATTGCGAGGGCAGCAGCCCATAGTTGTAGCATTATCTCAAGGGGGTTAGTTCTCTCCCCACCCTCCAACCCCTTAGGATACCAGGTCTCTAAGTTATGGCCTGTACCCGCTCTCCCACCCCTGGGAAGTTTGTACAGAGGTGGGAATAGGTGAAGAGATGCTGGAAAATTGAGGATTCTAAGATATTTGTGTGTAATTTCTGCAGGGATGAGTTGTGGCCGGGACAAGTCATCATGGCGGTGTGGACCGGATGCAGAAGAAAAGGGAATAAGAACGACTCATGAGAGAAGATGAGTCATCAGATAGGACGTCTCCGGTGAGTCCCTGATTTCAGAGGTTACTTTGGTTCTATATTGGATCAGTGCTGTATTCACTGTAATGTGATGTGAGCCGAGCTGGTGTCGGACCACTATGTGGTGTTGTAGGTTATATCGGCGCGGGTATAGTGGCAGCGTACATGTGTCCCTGATTGGAAGAGTGAGGGAACACCTGACCCTGTGATAGGAGTTACACTTTTACTTTCTTGCTGCTGTTTGTTTTAGAAGGTGGTGAGGTGCGTGACCAAGGAAAACGTGGAGGGGGATACGGATGGAGCTACTTAGCCCTGTGTCTATGATATGCTAGACTGACAGACGTGTGAGATAGACAGATCTGTGACTCCCTTGATATTGTACTACACAATGCAGTTCTTTTTTGCATACTCTATTATGTGGTAAAATGGGCGCATTTATGTCCGAGAGGCCGGTAATATTTTCATGTAGAGTAGGGTGGGCCCCCCAAGATCAACTCCCCTGTGGGCCCCAGGCCCCCCAGTCCGACACTGGGCGCTCTGATTGGTTTCTATGGGCAACAAAGAGAGTTTTAGACCTAGGGAGTTTTCATACATGTGGCTCTAAATGTCACTATGGTTATTAACTCATTCCTGACACAGCAATGGCAACAGAGTTTTCTATTTCTCATAACTTAGTTATTAAGAAGTTCATCATGCAGTATAAAAGACATGTTAACTTTATTTCGCTGGTCAATCTAATTATGGCAATGTATATAGTTTTTTTTATGCCTAATACTTTGAAACTTAAAAACCTTTTATATAAAATAATTGCTTTCCATAGCTTTATTCTGGGAGCCATAATTTATTTTCAAATTTTTGGGTTTAGTGACTTTCTGTTCACTTTTTATTGCAGTTTTTCATGAGGTTAAGTGACCAAAATACAGCAGTTCTGGCACTGTGTATGTTTTTTACACCACTTACAATATTTCCAAAGTTTGGATTTTTATCAACACAGCAATAACAATTATGTTAATGATTTATTGCTTTTTTTTTATATAGCAAAAGAAGAAAAGCGTCCAGCATCCTCCAAATAGCAAATGACAGAGATCCGCAGCACCAAAGCTAGCGCGTTTCAGGCCTCATGGGTCTTAATCATAGCATACAAAAAGTACACAGGTGACACTTTAAAAAAGCAAAACAAACCAATCAGAAACAAGAATAAAATCACATGGTACAATAAACATACAAAACAACCAGTGAACTTAAATAAAAAGAAGAAAACATATATTAGTAATGCAATATTAGATCAGATCTTTTATTTAATCCATACGGCTTATATGTTTTCAGCAAAAACATCCAGAAAGTCTCACGTGATCTTTCAGGAATAGTAACCCTTTTCAAACCAATAACAGATAAAGAATCTGTATTGCGATTGTGATGTACAGTATAATACAGCGTGCCAACACTACCGAAATGCAGTGAAGGTCCATTGATTTAGCATCAGAGATATGTCTACAAACTCTTACTTTAAGCGCACAAGTTATTTTTTATATAGGTTAAGTTGGAAAAGATTTTCTTTGAACTTTTATTTGTGTTTTTTTATAATATTTTTAAAAAGTGTTTTAAACATTCCTTTTTTTTAGTTTCAGTATGGGACTTGACTAACTAGGGGTTCTAATCACTAGGGCAATACTTCTGCTGAGCAGGACCGTTCCTACGTGTCAGGCGCCACTCACCAGAGGGCGATTACCATCTGACTCTTTTGCAACAGCCGTGCAGAGTTAGCAGCTGCACACACACTGTGCATCTGCTCCTACAGGGAGGAGGCAGGACTGTTCGTTACTCTCCACCGCAGGGTGTGTGACGCAGGATCTTCTTGGTCGGAAGCCTAAGCTTCTGCCTTCGGAGGGCCCGGGAGCTGTGTGCCGGCATAAGCAGCCTGATGGTGTCACACCGCTTACACTGTTCACCAGCTCCCAGATCTGTCCGCTCGGACAGGGCACGTGGAGAGGTGAGTACCTTTTTTTATTAATTTTTTTACATTTTTATTTTCATTAGCTACAGGGGGAAATAACTACCTGGCTACAGGGGGCAACTTACTGACTATAGGGGCAACTAACTAGATACAAGGGGCAATTACCTGGCTACAGGGGCAATTACCTAGCTACGGGGGGAAACTTACTGGCTACTAGGGGCAGGGCCATTCCTAGGCTAAATTGCACGAGGCGAGGTGAAGAAATTTTGCCCCCCCCCAGTGAAATAATGCGCCATAATGCAACACAGTGCTTCACCAGATAGTTTCCCCCTGTAGCCATAATAGTTGCCCCTGTAGTCAGCTGTCCCTGTAGCCATGATAGTTGTCCCTGTAGTCAGTTGCCCCTGTAGCCATGATAGTTGCCCCTGTAGTCAGTTGCCCCTATAGCCAATTCGCCCTGTAGCCATGATAGTTTCCCCTGTCATCAGTTGCTCCTGTAGCCAATTGCCCCTGTAGCCATGATAGTTGCCCCTGTAGTCAGTTGCCCCTGTAGCCATGATAGTTGCCCCTGTAGTCAGTTGCCCCTGTAGCCCTGATAGTTTCCACTGTAGCCAGTTGCCCTTGTAGCCAGATGCCCTGTAGCCATGATAGTTGACCTATTTAGCCAGTTGCCCCTGTAGCCAGTTGCCCCTGTAGCCATGATAATTGAACTCTGTAGTCAGTTGCCCCTGTAGCCATGATAGCTGCCCCTGTAGCCATGATAGCTGCCCCTGTAGTCAGTTGCCCCTGTAGCCATGATAACTGCCCCTGTAGCCATGATAGCTGCCCCTGTAGTCAGTTGCCCCTGTAGCCATGATAGTTCCCCTGTAGCCATGATAGTTGCCCCTGTAGCTATGATAGCTGCCCCTGTAGCCATGATAGTTGCCCCTGTAGCCATGATAGCTGCCCCTGTAGTCAGTTGCCCCTGTAGCCATGATAGTTGCCCCTGTAGCCAGTTGCTCCTGTAGCCATGATAGTTACCCCTGTAGTCAGTTGCCCCTGTAGCCAGTTGCCCCTATAGCCATGATAGTTGCCCCTGTAGTCAGTTGCCCTTGCAGCCATGATAGTTGCCCTTGTAGCCAGTTACCCCTGTAGTCAGTTGCCCTTGTAGCCATGATATTTGCTCCCTGTAGCTAAGGATAATAAAATAATAAAAACGTACTTACTTTTCCAGGATCCCTGCAGCACAGCAGGTCTGAAGCCGGCGTTCACTGTAAGCAACGTGACCTCATCACGCCGCTTACATCCAGCACTCAGCTCCTGGGGTCTCCTGGGACAGACGGGAGCCGAGACTTAGCGTCGCAGGGGGCGCAGAGAAAGCCGTGCGCCCTCTGTGATGCTGCTGTGTATGTACAGTGCTCACTAAGCGCTGATACATACAGGGGAGGAGGCAGGAGGGGAGCAATCTGTCCTGCCTCCTCCCTGTGCCGGCAGCTGCACTAAGTGTATGCTGGCTTTGACTCTGCATTACCGTGCAGAGTCAGAGGCAGACCGTGGGGAGGGCGAGGCGGGCGGCCCTGACTAGGGGCAACTTACTGGCTACAGGGGACATCTATCAGGATACCGTGTGCAATTACCTGGCTACAGGGGGCTACAACCTGGCTACAGAGGGCTATGACTTGGCTACAGAGGGCCTCTACCTGGCTACAGGGGGCAATTACCTGGCTACAGGAGGCAAATTACTGGCTAAAGCGTGCAATAAACTGTCTAAAGCGGGCAAATACCTGGCAAAGGGGGCAAATAACTACCTGGCTACAAAGGGCAACTACATGGCTACAGGAGGCATATAACTACCTGGCTACAGAGGGCAGCTAACTGGCTACAGGGGGCAAATAACTACCTGACTACCAGGGGGAAAAAAAACTACCTGGCTACCAGGGGGCAACTACCTGGCTACAGGAGGCAAATTATTACCTACAGGGGCCTATAATATTAAATAGGGATCTATAGTTCTACTTATTGAGAGGCCTATATAACTACAGCGAAGGAAATAATTATTTGATCCCTTGCTGATTATGTAAGTTTGCCCACTGACAAATATATGAACAGTCTATAATTTTAAGGGTAGGTTAATTTTAACATTGAGAGATAGAATATCAAAAATAAAATCCAGAAAATTACATTGTATAAATCATATCAATTTATTTGTATTTTGCTGAGAGAAATCAGTATTTGATCCCCTACCAACCATTAAGAGTTCTGGCTCCTATAGACCAGTTAGATGCTCAAAATCAACTCGTTACCTACAGTAAAGACAGCTGTCTTAAATAGTTACCTTTATAAAAGACTCCTGTCCACAGACAGACAGTCACAGACAATCAGTCAGACTCTAACCTCTACAACATGGACAAGACCAAAGAGCTTTCTAAGGATGTCCGGGACAAGATCATAGACCTGCAAAATGCTGGAATGGGCTATAAAACCGTAAGTAAGACGCTGGGTGAGAAGGAGACCACTGTTGGTGCAATAGTAAGAAGATGGAAGAAATACAATATGACTGTCAATCAACATCAATCTGGGGCACCATGCAAAATCTAACCTTGTGGGGTATCCTTGATCATGAGGAAGGTGAGAGATCAGCCTAGAACTTGATGGGGGGAACTTGTTAATGATCTCACCCAAAAAACTATTGATAACACATTATGCCATAATGGTTTAAAATCCTACAGTGCCCGCAAGGTCCCGCTGCTCGAGAAGGCATATATGCAGACCCATCTAAAGTTTGCCCATGAACACCTGGATGATTCTGTGAGTGATTGGGAGAAGGTGTTGTGGTCAGATGAGACAAAAATTGAGCTCTTTGGCATTAACTCAACTTGCCGTGTTTGGAGGAAGAGAAATCCTGCCTATGACCTAAAGAACACCTTCCCCACTGTCAAGCATGGAGGGGGAAACATTATGTTTTGGGGGTGTTTCTCTGCTAAGGGCACAGGACTACTTCACCGCATCAATGGGAGAATGGATGGAGCCAAGTACTGAAAAATACTGAGTGACAACCTCCTTCCCTCCGCCAGGACATTAGAAATGGGTCATGGCTGAGTCTTCCAGCAAGATAATGACCCAAAACATTCAGCCAAGGCAACAAAGGAGTGGCTCAAAAAGAAGCACATTAGGGTCATGGAGTGGTCTCGCCAGTCTCCAGACCTAATTCCCATAGAAAACTTATGGAGGGAGTTGAAGCTCAGAGTTGACAAGCAACAGCCTCAAAATCTTAATGATTTAGAGATGATCTGCAAAGAGGAGTGGACCAAAATTCCTCCTGATATGTGTGCAAACCTCAAAACAACTACAAACAACTTGACGCTGTGTTACCCCAAGGGTTTTGCCCCAAGTTTTAAG